>VZTL01005901.1:39621-83676 GCA_013400535.1 Scopus umbretta | reverse complement strand
TGATGTCTGCACAAGGGTTGCAGGCTGGAAGAGCAATTTCTGTTTGCCTGTACCTGCTTGACATGGATGTGCCAGTGCATGTGTGTGTGTGTGTGTGCACGAGTGGAAGCTCCTGTGTCTAGGACTGCAAAGGCTGTCCATGTGCAGTGGTACAGGTCTGTGGGTTCCCAGAAGAGGAGGGACCCCAGGAGAGGCACTGGCTGACACCGAGGACACAAGGCAGGGCTGGATATATGGGACAGAGTGCTCTCCATGAGCACAAAGCTCTGTGCCACGGAGCCTCATCCCTGAGCTGAGACCCCGTGGCAGAGCACGGCAAAGAGTCCAGTCTGCTGTGGGCCAGTCCCTGCCATGCCTTGCAAACCTTTTCTGGTTTCTTTTAGACTTTTCTTTTTTTTTTTTTTTTTTTTTTTTTTTTTTCCCCTCAATAGCATCAATTTGAAAAGCTGCTTAAAGAAACAACAAAGAAAAAGCTGACACAGACCTGAGCCGGTGAGAGCGAGCAGGTCAGGATCGCTGCACTCCTCTGGGGTGGCAATGATGTTTGCATCCAAGCTTGTATCTTGTTTTAACAAGCCCTGTGCCCTCCAGACACCTCTCCTCCAAACGTGGAGGAGACCCGGGGCACCCTTTTTGGGGGAGAGGGACTATCACATAGCAGGTCCAGCCCATCCAAAAGAGCTGAGAGCACACCCTATAACCAGGGAAAGCAGCAGGCTGTGCTGGCTCTCTGCCTGACCCTCTCCATTGGATACAGAATTAGCTGAGGGCAAAAATACTTTGAAGTCAGGTACTTCAGTTAAGTGCCGACAAGCAGGAGGGATGCATCTGGGATTCTGGGGTAAGGATTTTTTTCTTTTTAAGGCTAAGATGATCCCTGAGGGATGCTCTAGAGAGATCACAAGGGCTATGCGGCTGCTGTTTCAGTCCAGAAGGTTTTATGAGGTTGGGACAGCACCGTATGCGCATCGCTGTCTCCTGTCTGCAGCTAAGCTAGTCCTGCAGGAGGTTTATTTTGGCTCATATAGATGTACTCGACCCATGCCAGCAGTGTGGTTTCTGTACCTCTGGACACACCATTCACAGCTGGTAGGTAGCAGTCTTGCTCATCACACTTATGTCTTCATCTGTTTTGCAACTGAGCCGAAGAGCCTGGCCAGGACTAGGGTCGGCCCGGTGCTCAACGCTGTACAAACGTTCCCCACCCCAAATCCCCCCTTTGCCTCTCCCAGCACCCAGGAGAGACTTGAGGGCTGAGGATTTCAATAGCAATATTCCTTTTCCACCCACCTGCCTCCTCCGTGGTCACAAAGCACCCTTAAGAAGATGAAGCCACTTGTTAGTCACTGGTTTAAGCCATCCCATGAGATCTTTCCTTGTGCCACTGAGGAAACAGTGACAACATTTTGCCTGCCAAGGATGCAGGATTCTGGGAGGGGAGAAAAGAGGGAAAACACCAGGATCCGTTTATGAGACAGGCGGGGAGTTATGGCTGATAAAAGTTATCTGCAGAGGAGAACGATGTGAACTTGGGGCCTACCACCAGCACAGAGACAGCAGTGTCTGAGCACTCCGGGTGAGACCAGAGCCCAGTAGCTTTCCCTGTGGAGGGTCCTTTGAGCTCAAGGATGTCCATATGCACAGAGAGGGAGATGACCCCTGTTAAAATTCTTCAAACCACAATATAATAAACACTTTCTATGGCCTCGTTTATACAGACATCCACCAAAGAGCCTACAGGCAAAGGAGAATTAGGCAGAGGGGATCTTGCCTGGAGCTTACACAAAAGGGAAACGAATCCCCTTTGATGCCTTGGGCTGGTGCTTTATTGCTTTGACAAGATTAGCGTATTTCTGCATTGCTGACTCAGATTTCCAACACCCGAATTTGAGGGGCTGTGAGCCCTTGTTAAAAATAGCTCTACAAGTGGATGATGAAACGACTGTCAGAAGGGCCAAAGCCAGCATGGTCCCTCCTGAGACTTATCTATGGCCTTACAACATCTTTCCAATGGTGGCCCTAAGCAGGCTCTTTCAATGGGAAAATTAAGGAGAGGACAAATGTGTGATATCTCTTCTAACAATCTCCCGGGCTCCGGCTGTTCTTAGGGGATTTCCTGAGCCTGTTGTCACTTGTCTATTTAATAACATTCAGTAAATCTCTTTTCCAAGAATGTGTGCAGCCTCCTCTTGAAACCATTAACGGAATCCACAACATCCCCTGGCAAGCAGTCCCACAGCCCTACAATCTGATTTGTGAGGAGCATCTGCCTTTTGTTAAAGCCCCCGCTCCTAGATTGTATTTATATGTAAATTTTTAAAGAATTTTTTTTTAAGGACATATTCTAGACCTAATTGTCTATTTGACTTAATTGTGAACAAACACATGAAAATACGGGTCTTATAGATTCAAAGACAGGAAATCAAATAAAAAAGAACTCAACATCTATTTCTGTTTTGAAAATGTGGTTTTTTTAGTTAGCTTCCTGATTTGGAGGACTCAGTCACTGATTTGGGAGCCGTTGGTAGGGCTGTCAGGACTGCAGAAGGCTGCATGGTGATGCTTTAGCTCCATCCCAAACTGCCAGCATTTACAGACACCTCAAACTGCCTAAATGCAGATGATGCAGATTCAGGATTTAAGCGAGCGGGGTGGGAAGGAGCCGTCAGTCAATGTAGCGTCATCTCAAGGAGATGTAAAGAACATCCCTGCAGATTTTGAAAAGATTATTACTGAGCAGGGCCTGCTACATTGTCAGTGAGTCTTTCCAGCCTCTTGAGGCACCTCTGGGGCACTGGGGCAGGGACTCAGTGTTAAAAGCTTCCCAGCCCACACTACAGGAGATGTGTGGAACAGAAACTGGTGAGGTGTCTGCTTGGGATGCTGGGGCACTGAGCTAAGCCTTGACAGACCTGTGTCCCAGGCCACCTTGGCAGACCAGTTCCCTCCTCTGTTTAATGGCCATATTCACCCCAAACTCCTTCACCAGAAGGACTGGAGGCTTGTGGTAGTCTCCCCCTTTGCGTTACAATGCACAAGCCATGAGCAACTTCCAGGGTCCACTTGGAACAGCCCATACAGCAGAGGGATAGCCAAGATCCAGCCTCTGTGAACCAGATGATGATCATACTTGAAGCAGGGAAACAACCACAGTGACGCTGCCCAAAATGTCCTAAGCTGATATCTAGGTACCGTTAAACCTTACATCAGCCTTCTTTCTAGTCCCACACCTGTAGGGTGACAGCTTGGCTAGAGAACAGCAGGCACCAAAGCAAAACACAGAGGCTCGCTGTTGTGTTGACTGGCAACTTGGAGTGACTTTAGCACAAAGAAGTCTCAGATCCTGGTAGCCAGGGAGGGAAAGACACTGGACAAGACTGCTCAAAGCAAAGGCAGGTTATACCAGCAATCCCAAGGGTAAAAAATCCTCCTTCTCCTGTTTTTGAGGTAGAAAGGCACTGAGGGAATGGCCATAATGTCACCTGGGTTCTCAATGGCTACAAGTTAGAGCAAGGGATATTCCAATTAGGTATAAAAAGAACAACCCAAAAGTCCCATGCAAGTGGTTCAGCAAAGAAAAAAAGGTCCAGAGAGGTGGTGGAGCCTCAGTACAGGTGAACTGAACTGACCAGGACTTCAAGGATGTCTTTTCAGCCTCCCATGCACTTTATTTGGCTTCTTGCCCAGAATATGCGGATTCAGGAGGAAAGTCTCCAATTTTCTTCCAGAGATGTCATCACGCATAAAGAAGCTCTGAGGCTCTATTTCATAGCTGAGCTCAATGTCTGAAGATAAGAAGTCAAGAAAAAAGTTGGAGAATATTCAGAGGGAAAGAAAACATCTACCTTGCGGAAGGACTTCAGTCAGGTGGATATGGAGACCATTCTCCTGAGATGAGGTAAGGTGCAACTGAAAAAAAAAAATAGGATGAAACTGGGGAAATGGCAAAAGCATCAGTTCCTTGGAGAAGCAGTCCTAGCAGAGCAGAGACGCAACAATTTCTCTGCTGTAGAGACTGTCCCTGTTCAAAATGGAAAGGGAAGACACAACCCCCAGAGCAAGAGAAGCCACGTCACACAACGGTGAACTGTCCCCAACAGCATCACCTTCCTCCAGCTCCCCTGATAAATGGGCCCCTCAGACTCCACTTGACTGGAGATGTGCAGGCAGATGAATATCTCCCAATCCCAGCCAAAGAGCTAATCTCCTCTTGCTATAGATCTAGAGGCTCCTGGCAGCAGTGAAGGATAAGTGCACTCAGCAGGGTCCCAGGCTGGCCGGTGTGGAGGGGAGCCACTCAGGATGGCCCCGTGGGAAAGCAGCAATGGATTTGGAAGGAGTCCAAGTGGTCAACATGAAAAGCCTTTCCCCATGGGAATGGACCTGCACTCTTCAACCACCCCCACCCAAGACGACCTCCGTGCTTATGGCCTAAGGCAGTAGGAAACGAGTCAAGGCAAAGGCTGGTGAAATGCTGACTGTCTTTGTAAGGACCTGTATAGCTGAGCTATGCATACCGCTATAAGTGGTGAGGTTTAAACACCTATGGCTTTTTAGTAACCTCTTTATATCCTCCTCTCCTGTCTCCATGCTCAGGAACCTAGTTCTGGCCCAGGAAGAGCAGTGAGAAATTCTGCTCTTGCTTGTGAAAGGGAGGTGCAATGCGCATCATGAGGATGGGTTTCCATCTCAGGTGGCCTTAATGTTCTTGGCTGCAGTATAGATGAGAATATGGAATGCTTCAAGAAAGATACTGCAAGCTTCTCGCCTTTCATATAACATATTGCCTCTTTTTTCTTCTAGCCCCTCTGGTTCAGTCGGCATGAAATCTCTGTGCAAAACCTGCGCTTAAGTAATGTGCCCAGCGTCAAAGAAAGGGTCTGTGGCAGAGCAGGAAAAAGACCTCAGTTGTCTGAATGGTGGTCTTTTGCAGGCCAAGCTCCTACCCAACATGACCTGCCTCCATGTCTCCTTTTTTTTTTATTTTTTTAAAACACAGGGAACACTGAGTGAGGGGCATTGCCCTGTGGAATCGGATAGCCAAATTCCTCCTTTGCACAGGTATAAATAGTTGCCTGCATAGCAGTGGGAAATCGGGACTCCAAGGGAAGTGTGGAGACAGGCTGTCATTCTGCAGTGAGTTCAAAAGCACCTTGCTCCTGTAAAAAACAAATGCATGGTTTCTGTTCTCTTGCTTTTGCAAGAAAATTTTCAATTTTCTTCTCTCTATTCAGGTGTTTTCCTTTCACCTAAGCGGAAAAGTCCCTCGGACTGACAGTACAAGTTTGTCGGCTCTGGACAAACATAGTGCTGGAAGCCACAGAGATGCGATAAATTATCAGACCTTGTTCGTTAATACGCTAACTGCATTAGCAAATCTGCAAGCTCTCTCACACAGCTTTCTCCCAGCATCCATCAAGCTCACCCTCTGGCATGATGGTAATTCAGATGGTTCAGATGGCTCCTCCAGTTTTTCTTTGCCCATTGGTGACTCCAGATTCTCCCCCTTCACATTCCTTGTCCTCCTCTCTTGCCTTCTAGCTGGTTCATTATCTTGAACAGGCCAGAGGGGCATTCTGGGTGGTGTCTCAGCAGCGGCAAAATTCACAAGATACTGGTTATTCCCAAGTTCATCTCCTTGCAGGTAGACCATCAATTTCAGCAGCAGGGACTTCAGGAACTCACACCTGCTCATGCACCCACACGAATGCACACTCAAACCTTCAAGCTGCTGCAATTAACAGGACAGCTTTTAATTGGCAATTACAATTCCATTAAGCTGGGTCTGGCAGATCATTTGCTCTGTCAGGAAAGCCCTGAGGCAAGGAAGATTAGTGGCTGGCAGGATCCGGGCTCCTGCACTGGGACTGTGGAGGAAAAGAAGACAGGTAACAGCTGTGCTTTCTCAGCCGGGGAAGGTGGGAGGGAGAATTACACTTGCTTGAAACCCACTTGTCTTGCTCACCCAGGGGGGCTGCATCCCACCAGAGCCCTCAGGAGGAAAGCTCAGCAGCACCAGGGATGGGAGAGGCAGTGATCAGACCAGGGTCTGTGAAGCAGAATGCACTTCAACCCTGAAAACACCTGTGAAATGAAGCCTGGAGCTTCTGGTTGGAAGGGGAAAAGCACATGTGGCTGGCTGCAGCACTGTGGCTCCAAGAGAATTCCACTGCTTGAAGGTTTGTGAGGTCTAGATATAACATCTGGGCATTGCTGTACTGTGGACACCTTCGGGCCATGAATAATTAATCAAAGGAGGCTGTTCAGGAGCTTCCCAGGTTCTGTTCCTGGCTCTTCAACAGACCATGGTTGTGGTGTTTAACCTTTTTTGCAGCCACCTACACTGGTGGAAATTTCATCCTCAGCTTTGCAGGAGTTCTCTGGGATTCTGGTGCTTCATGGTTCCCAAACCTGGGTTTGCACACTCATCCCTGGTTTGCAGGACCCTGACACTGGTCCTGCCATGCTCCATAGATCCCTCTGAGCCCTCTGCCACATGGACTCTTACCTGGCCACCCTCTCCTGGCTCTCCCTTACCAGCTGGTCCAGCATGGTAGAAACATGCTAGGTATGTCGCTGGCAGGAGCCAACTCTTGTGTGAGGCATGATGGTCTCTGAGGAATTTGGAGGGTTGACTTGGAATCTGGTTTGTAATCCTCTGGTATTTCTCTTTAATGTGAAATATTCTTATTCTCATACCTATGTACTGTCAAGATTTCCTTGGTTAAGAGGTTTTTTCATAGATTACCTGTAAAAACCCAGCCCTGATAAGTTCATAACAGACCAGACGAGTGCTGCCTGTGCAACCATCACCAGAGCTTGGGGGAGGCCAGAGGGCAAACCCAATCCAACCACACCTTTCCAGACAGAGCCTTGATTTAAAGGAAGGGTCAGGAAGCAGAACTGTGCTTAAAGCTGGGCTTCAGGGCTTTCAGGATAAATCTTAATGCGGTGACTCAAGAGGGTTCATGGCATGGCCAGAAGGAGGGAGCAGTTTCAGTCCCAGCAGAAGTCATTGCCAGTTTCTAAGAGGCAGAGAGGAACCTGTCGTTTGGGTGTGTTTGCCCTTTGGCCGTCCCCAGCCTCTGTAAGCTCTGAATTCCCCGGCCAACTTCGATCAGGTTTGGCAGAAAAAGAGGGCTGTTAAACAATTCATTTCCTGAAAAATCTGTGAAAACGTGTAGCTGGGTAAAAGAGCCCGCAGTGCCTCCATGGAGGTAAAGGCTGCACAGACTCCACAAAAAGCAGAGATGGAAAGGAAGGAGGCTGGAAAGCAGAGGGAGATCCATGGGCACATGGATCCTTCAGACTCCCAAGAATCCCAGCAGGAGGCGAGAGACCAGAGGAAATGTTGGCCATACTGTTGGGTGACCATCTATCAATGAGTGACACGCTCCACAAAGGCAGCTTGGTCCTGGAGCCTCTGGGCACAGTTTGCTAGCTTGTATGCAGTGCTGCGTTGGCAGATTTGGGATCCATTTAGTGCACCGGCTACTTGTTTTCCCTGTCTTGAGTTCTCAGCAGCCTGTCTCCATCCTGCCTCTCATCCCTCCTTCACAGCCAGAAGACCAGTTCTCATCTCCAGTCAACCCAAGAGTGCAGATGTTATTGCTCCCTTAGTAGATTTTCATGCAGACAGATTGATGCTTTCCTTGACTTGGAAGAAACCTCCCATGAACTTCTACAAAGTGACCTTTTCATTTTCTTTTCAGTCCCAGCATAAAATTCTCCTTTGATGAGATATTTAGAGACACCTCTGATTACTTTTGAGATATATGATTTCTACACTCTTCACTTTTATGGCATTTCTTTGAACTGTCCCACTTGCCCATACTCACTGGAAGCTTTTTAGGGCCAGGACCTACTATCCTCCATTTCTTGTTTGTTCTCAGCATGGATGTCTCTCTGTGATGGGATGCTCACATGCTTATGTACAAATAAATAACGTAAACAACGATTTTCTCTACTGCTGGCAGATGTAACTCTACAGATGGATGGGAAGGAGAGCTATTGAGCAAGAATTCCATTTTAACGCCTCATTCAATAGTTCTGGGTGTCTCTCATGCTTCCTCACCTCTCAGATGCACAATTGTATGTTACCAACCCTCTGACAATATAAGAATATGCAGATACTATTGACTGCTGCTACGGTCAGTTTTAAGATTTATTGACCTGAGAAGGGAATATTGACCTGAGATGAAACTGAGGTCAATGTGTGGGTCTCAGGGGAGCATAAATTTCAAAATTGACCCACCAAACAGAAGTCAATAAATGAATGGTTAATATAAACATTGTCTTACAAAAATTAATTCTCAGTGACATGGGTTCACATGCAATTTTTATTGTGAAATATGGAAGGCAATATTGGTTGCTGTGTCTGAAGAATGTGAGTCAGTGTCTGATTATGGAGAGTAATGAAACTGCTGGGAATGTGGGGAAAGGAATTGGATATGATTATAATTTAATCTCCAGTCAGTAATGGAGCAGCCTTTTGTTAGCCGAAGTGGGGTTATGAAGATAACTCTTGAATGTGCTAGGCAGGATAATGTGTAAGCCTCAGGGAGAAAGTTTACAGAAGGCGGCAGCTCATGACATCGGTTCACCTGTGTTTGGGCTCCTCACAGATATCAACAAAGCTAATGGGGGATCCTTTACTCCTTTCAGCAGACCGGGACTGAGATCCTCGTTTGCAACCCGGTGTTTGTCAATTTATAGTCGCCAGGCAACGTGAGCTGTGGGGAAAAAAACATGTTTCAGCTCCCTTGATATCATTTGTGATGTGTGGGGACATCTGGAGTGGACGTGCTGGGACCTGCAGAACTTTATGGCCTCATGTACACTCTTGCAGTCCTTTGTTCCTAACCACAACTCTCCTACGTACACAAATACATCCCATGTTTTAATCGATTTCCACATGGAATTTTCATGCGAGCATTTCCAAGTGTTTTTTTGCTGTTCACAAATGACTTGCAAATTTTGGAAGTGTTTAAAAGCATCTGTCATGGGAGAACTACAGACTTTATTTCTTCATTTTCTTTGTCCACTTCACCATAGGATGGTCTCATACCTCTGTCTGTGAGTTGGCAGTTCTTCAGCTCATGCAATGGAGAACAAAATGTTATTTCAGTTTAGAAACTCGTTACCTGTGTAACCACTTTTTTCCTTGAATATTGATAGATTTGGTCACAAAGGGCAACTTTCAGAGCATTGGAAAAAGACATGAGAATTGGGACTATGTTAGGTTTTTTGTGATCTTCTTTCTTTGGCTTTCCTCAAGGGGATCACCTCATTGTCATTATTTATAGCCTGGTACTGTCTACAGCCAACAGGTTTGATATCTCATTGTGCTGAGGCTGTATTGGTCTCAGATCAAAAATAAAACTAGTAGGAATAAACAGTAATGTGTAGAAACCAACAGAAATCAGAATCTAGGGCAATTTCTATGAAGATTAGCGTTAGAGGGAGAGGAAGCAATGGTGATACCCATCTGCTCTGCTACTAAGGATGGGTTTCATCTGACCAGTCTAGATGCCTACAGCATCGATACCTCAGGTGTTTCCCTCAAAACTGATTTGACTCATTTCTCTTTATAGTTAATGGAGGGAAAACTAGCACATTGATGGGGTGGCTTGTCCCACTTGAATGATCAAATAAATTATACCGGCGATGTGCCTGTTTCTGAACAACTAAAGCCATCCTGATTTACAAAACCAGAAGGTCATTTTTCACAGCAGAGGAAGCTGAGAATTAGTCAGAGAACACTGCCATTTGTACCCAAATCTCACTGTCATCAGAGGTGTCTCTCCATGGACAGATTTTAGGTTAGACAGCAACCGAAACTATACTCATCCTAGCACCTTCTAGTCTCTCCTTCAACTCCAGTCTGGAGTTGTCCTGGAAATGTCTCTGCATCCCACTCCACACTTGGCCATCCACCTAATCGCTGTTTCATATGGACATCTCTGGAGACTCTCCGTGCAAAGGGATGTCAAGTCTGCTGCCTTCCAAGTCCTGTGCCGGTCTGCAGTGCACAGCCAAATTGAACTCATCTATCTTGGCTTTAAATCACTGTCCACATTGAACTTTCAAATGTTTAAACCACTCCAAGGATTTGAATTGCAGGGCATATTTAAGAGTAACTTAAATTATTAAAGCCCTTAATGTTTGGGGTTTTTTTAAGATGCATTTTGGAGCTGTCAAGCGAACAATCTTAAATGACAGATTGATGAATTCATTGTCCCTTACCGCTTCTCCAGGAGGAGAGAGGAATATGGCTCCCAGTGAAGCCAGCTTTGCTAACAGAAATACATGTTGCTTTCTACTTCTCAGCCTTTTGGGTCATCAGCACCCTTCTGCTGCATGCATAGGCAACATAGCAGGGTTTATGTCAGCCACGGACTCTCTAACTCAGCCTGCTGCTGCTGAAGACTGACCCTGGGTAGGGCTTATCTTCTGGTGATAGGGACTCTGCTTCATAAATCTGGTCTTCATTCTGGCAGAGAACATCTGTTCTGCCAGGCAAACAGCTCTGCTCCATCACTGTAAAACCAAGTTCAGATCTACACACAAACATCGTATCTTCAGACCTTGTCTTGACCCTCATGGACTGTTCCTCCTGCGTGAAAGAAACTGGTCATATACTAGAAGAATCATTGCAAACAATCTGAAGAAGGAGTTGTGTGGGGTCTGTAGATACAAAAATTGGTCCTCTGGCTTACAGTTCAATTGCTTATCACCTTCAGCCTTGTCTTTGGGGTCTCACAGTCCGGGCTGGACATTTTCTCCCATGAGTGAATTATATTGTGTTGGGAATATTCCTCATTCTTTTTTGCATGGGAAGTAGGAAACCCAAGGTCACTGGGACCCGAGAGGTAGTAGTAAATTTAAGAGTGCCTGAGGGTGTTTCCAGCACTGGGACCCAACTCTTAAACTGGTCGGTTGTTAGAACAGTCCTGGACATACTAATGACCTAGGATAATTAGCCCTTTTTCAAATGCTTCTCAGGAATCATGACCAGCCACTGGCCGTCATCACCATGCAGTTGTGGACATCTTGTTTGAAGGGTAAGAGATTTTAATAGTACGGCTGTGGGTTGTTCAGTGCTGGCTGTCTTCAGGGGCAGAGGAGAGACCAGGCACATTTAATGTATAAGAGTAGTCTTAAAGTCTGGGCAAAGCCCCTGTTTGTTTGGTTTTTTGCAAATCTCAGCTCCCAGTCAAGAAGCCACTTCATGAGGAGAGCCGCCTTCCGCAGCCTTCTGGAAATAAACAAACAGCAGAAAGATCAAAAATCCCGGAGGGATAGCGGAGCTTCAACGTTAATGTATATGGAAAGTTGTGCTCATTTCTGGGCTTCTTCTTACCAGACAGATATTGTCAAATGGCAAGGAGTTCATATAAGAACAACCGACAAATGACTGAGGGCTGGAAGGATTGATTTACAAGGGCAAGATGAAAAGAGCTGAATCAGTACAGCAGTGATCAAGACGTGATGTGACATCTCCCTAAGTATCTGAAGGGCGTAAACACCGAGAAGCAGTGTCTTTGTGGGAAATGTCTTGTGTCTGCTTAACAGCCCACTTCATTGAGATGTAGCAGGCTACTTACTGTCTATTAAAGAAGTGCCACTTGATCATTATCACTGTATTTATGGAGGGTCTAATGGCTTTAATAAAGTGCAAATTGCAAAGGTAAAGAGCAGAGGAATCAAAGCCATGTCCCTCCCAGGTGAAAGAATCACAGCACCCTTTTTGTTTTTCTCCACAGACCTGTGCTCTGGGATGAGGTCATATGCCTGCAAGCAGGTTAGTTAACAGAGAACAGAAGAGAAGCTGTCTAGTATGTGGTATGTCCCACAGCCGAGGGCTTTATTCTTCTACTTATCTGTAAATGCCAAATTGTAGCATTTGTACTCCAAATTCATGATAAAGCAGGGACTTGACCATAGGAACTTGCTAGGTCTCAGCTGAGATTGCTTTCCCTTCTAGCTGGGGTGCGGGGTGGGGATTCACAAGGGTGGAGTTAGCCTTTCCTAATTTTAGGTGCTCAGCAATCCATTGACATGTCCTTGGTTTGAGTGTTCGGTGGAGGTCAGGGTGTGAGTTGTCTCATCCTAGAGCAGATGCCTACTTGGGTCAGAGGAGCCCCGACCATATTTCACTGACTATCCTGGGAGTTCAGACAACTAGCTTGCATGTGGGCACTTACATTTCTTAAAATTCGGAAAGGCAAACTCCACCCTTGCCAAGTGGTCCACATACAAGGAGAACAGATTCTCTCCAGCAACAGAAATGCCTCTTTTATCTGAATCACATGGCTCTTGCTGTCAAAAGCCGAGCTTCAAACCTCTCCTTAGTGCATCGTCACTGTCTTCGCCTGCAGTACGAGGAATTGGTAAGAACAGCAATGGGAGCTAATGCTGGCCGCTGTGAGAAGGGGTGGTGCTGGGGTAGTGCCATCTGACATGCCCATGGATTGTGCTGGATCCTTTAATAGCATGCAGAGGGTGCTAATTCCCTCTGGAGGTGAAGCTCATCTCTCTATTTTTCCTCCTCTATCCTTAGCTCGCCCCCGGGCTTTAAAGAGAAGCCACCTGGCTGTGCCCCTCTCTTGCACCTGCTTTTCCCTGGATTACATATCGGCCAGAGCCGAGACACAAGTAACTTAAGAATGTTCCCTAATGGAGACTGTGCTGCCCTTATCTCCTCGAGACAGAGGCAGGCGAGTGTGTGAAATGTAACCCCCTGCTTGCCGCCAGCACAGGCAGACCCTTCGTGCCTGCGTGGAACTGGGCTGGTGTCGGGCGGCCAGAAGGAGACTGCTGACAGACACAAGAGCCAAGGGCATCCCGATTTGGAGCTGTCTCCAGCTTTTAAAGGACTAGGAACGGACAGCAGCTCCCTCAGGCTCGTATCGTAGGGAGATGAAGGCTCCTGTTACTTCTGCCCTGAGCCATGTTCCAACCCACGAGCTCTCCTAGAGGACACCCAGCTCATTGCTGAGGTAATCTATTGCTGTTACAGGGCCAGCTGCATGCAAACTCAGAGAACTTGTAGGCTTGAGGTCTCATGTACCCTGATCTACTTTGTAAGAAAGTCTAGAGAGTTTTCTCCTTTGTGGAGTAGTGATGCATGACTTGACTTGTCCACCTTCCCATATGTCAAAACACTTTGGAGCAAAAGTCTCTTCACTTAGTTCTGAGACTGTGGGACTAATGTCCTGAAACAAGACCAGGGGTCCAGAGATTTGAGTATCTGCTGTTATACTTCGTATGTGTCCTCAGGCTTATCATATATCTTGCCTATACCTCAGGTTTTTGGTGGTGTTGGGAATTATGCCATGAACACAGGATTACCCCTCATCCCACAGGAATTGTGAAGACCAGTTCATTGTTCAACCATGAGTTACTTGAGCCGGTCTCAAGCTCAGGGGAATTATCCCGTGAACACTGGATTACCCTTCATCCCATGGGAATTGTGTAGACCAGTTCATTGTTCAACCATGACTTACTTTTTCAAAAGTCTGTAGCCCCACTCGCTAAAAAGCTGGTTTCAAATCACTAAAAGCAATCAAAGGGTCTCAGAGGCTGAGCTGCGCTTTGACTCAAGCCATAGGAAAGGCAACTTGGCCTTCTCCAAGCCTGTAACTGAAAACCAGAACTGCACTTATTTGGTGAGTTCCATGCTCCCCAGCTCCCTGCTACCAAGCACACTATGAGATTACTACTGTTTGCAATCCCACGATGAATCCCTGAGCTTCTGGACTCTACGGATGCAGAAAGAGGCTCTGAAAATCCACATAGAAGAGTGGGTGGCCCATTTGCAGCCTGCCACTTTAGAGTCGACCTTCTTGTCCGTTTTCTCAGCCACTGTGTGGGACAGCTAAATTAAACATGAGCAGCTGAGGTGTGGGCTGCCTTTCCCTGAACAAACCATCGCCGTCTCCGGCGCTGCCCAGACCTCCTTCCTACCACGGCTTGGCTTAGAGGCTGCCAGCTGGAAGCCTAGGGAGCTGAGATGTCTCCTCCTGAACCTGTGCAAAAGGTGACGCTTTGATCCATCCGAAGCCAGGGTCCGACGGTGGGTGCTCAGAGGGGTGGGACCCCCCCGAAGGGTGCTGGGGAGTGGAGCCTGTGGGCAGCGCTCAGCACCACGGACAGAGGCAGGAGCAGACCCTGGGGGAGGGGGGGGCAAAGCCAAGCCTGGGGGTGAGGCTGAGGGCAGGGACCCCAAATTTCTTCTGTGTCGCAAAGAGTGCTGGCGAGAAACATCTCAACCTTGAAATACAGCCAGGGTGGGCAATCGCCTTTCCTTCCTCACCAACAGTTTCCTCTGAAACTTTGAAGGAGCGAGTGGAAAGCCTGTGTGACCACCGAGAAGGAAGGCTGGGGGCAGGGTGCTGATTTGGGAGGTTCAACTCAGAGCAGCTCATATGTTTAAGAGAAAGGATGAGGCTTCATGCTTAAACGTCACTGTGATTCAGCCTACCCATCCTCCCTGCCCCCATCCATCCATCCATCCATCCATCCATCCATCACTGTAGATCACCTAATGTTCTCTCTATGCATTCCTTATTAACTCATGAGCTTGTCTTTGCAGAAGCTGTTTTTAGAGCACACCAGCCCTGGACTCAGCCTCAGTAGAGTCTATTACTATAACACAAACCATACACAAAAGCCAGATTCTTCCTGGACCCATCCCACTACTCTCCTACCTGTATGATGCAGTACAGAACCATTTATATCTCCACCTAATCACTCTAACCCATTTCTGCCCACTCCTCAAGCTCAGTCAGTGGGACTGCAGAGAGAGACCTTGCTGCCATGCTGAGGTCTGTGCCGCCTTCTGCCATTGCTGTGCCATTTTGCCCTCATCTTAGCTCAGCCTCACAGTCCACCAAAACCCTCCTTTCCCTCCCTTTCTTCCTCCTGTCACCCTCATCCTCTCCTTTTCCCATGCTGTCCGTAGGGCAGCTGAGGGTGAGGAGTGTGCGAGATGCTGAGGAAGAGCAGGAAAAGGTGGAAACGCTCAATTTCTCTACACACCAAAGCTCCTCGGAATCACATTGCTGACCTCAATACCAGATTTCTCCCATTAATTTTGCTGCAAGCAGGGTGGCTGCAGCCCCTGTTCATGCGAGGGGAAGTTGCATCGCCAGCACCTGTCGAACACCAGCCTAGCACTGGTATATAATTTAATGGTCACTATGGGGAGAAAGGTAGAGGCTTCCCCCCACCCCCTTTTTCCTTTAACGGAACATTATCTAAACAAACGCACTCCAAAACTGCTGAAGCGCAGGCAAATAATGACACGGGAGCAGGAGCCAGGCATTAAAAATTCATGTCGGCGAATATTAAAACTTTTTACTTCATCATGTCAAGGCACCAAGCAAATGCAAACAAATGAGACCCACTGAGCGCTGCCTGCATGGGCCAAGACAGAGATGAGCCACTCACGCTGCTGGGGAGAGACCTGCATTGCGGTCCCTGTCTCTCCTGAGATGTCAGGCTCACAGGGGGACGGGGGAGCCGACGGGGTAGTTAATTGCTCGGTGTCTCTAAATGAGCTCTGCAAACTGACAACTCTGAGGAAGGCGGCTCGCTGCACGAGCTGTAGGGCTGGTACGTGGTGGCCAGGAACAGCCCCATCCCTTCCCACATGCTGTGCTGTCAAGGCTCCTGAAATGGGGGAACATCTGGAGGGGGGGGGGACTCCAACCCCCTTGTTTATTTGGTCCTGTCTTTACTAATTAAGGCACCAGCCCCTGTCTGCTGCTTGCTGTGCTGTTGACAACAGGCTTGTTCACCAGGGGTTGGGTTGTGATGATACCCACCAACCTCAAATCACGGAGTTCTCCCTGCCACCCTGGAGGAGATGAGTCTGTGGGTTGGTGTTTGCATGGGCCACCACGGGAACAGTTTGAATCTCCTCCTGGAGGTGATTATGGTGAAGAGGAAGAGGTTCCCCAGGAGGTTGAGCACAAACAACCACTCCTTTCTTAAAATTGGTCCTGAGGATTTGAGCTGTCGGGTGCCCGCTGCAGATATCAGAGCCCTGTTCAACCTCTGTCTGCTGCTATTTATGGCCCAGCTCACTTCTGCACAGCTGAAGATCTGTGCCTGGGTCCCCTGGGGAGCTGGTGGAAGGACGGTCCAACTCCAAACTGCTGTGTTACCCCTGCATCTTTTAGGCAGAGGCGGTGTAATTTGGAAGCAACCTTACTCAGGCTATATGGTGATTGCATTGGCCACATTTTCAAGGCAAGGCATGAATCAGGCTGAGTAAAGTTGGTGGAAAGAGCTCTTCAATTAATGTGTTCCAGCACCATCTATCACTAATTAGGTAATTTTCCCTGTTATGCTGCACACACTTTTAATGCACCCTGTTTACTTAATGACTCCTGCGATCCCCTTAACACAATTACTGGTAATAACCAACTGATGAAGAAAAGGATTAGACCAGTAATCTCTTGCTGTATGATGCTTTATTGGAAGTGCACCGAGCATCACGTTTTGATTTTTAATAGATAACTTCTCTAAGTAATTGATTAATCATAAACTCACAGACTGCAAGAGCCAGAGATAATTTTACGGCACCTAAAAAAAGGAAAGGATCTAGATGATGTAATAACTAGCAATCTAGAGGCAAATAAAGGAGAGGAATGTTTGATTAAACATTCAATATATTTTTATCGCTCTGTGTGTTATGGAACTGCCTTCATTGGTTTATCGTGTGGGAAGAAACATCATCATAACAGCCAAGGCAGGTGTTCGCGGAGGCAGATGCACCCTTCTGTGAGCAGGGTGCAAGGCTAGCAAGGTGGTCAGAGGAGCGATTACGAGGATTATTTTAAATCACTCTGCCTCTGTAGCCTAGATAAGCTGTGGAAAAAGGAGCCCACAGCAGGATGTGATGCTGTGTCACACCACAGGTAACATTTCAATGCCTGGCCCCTAACAGTGGTGTCCCCAGCCCAGAGCGAAGCAGCTAGGGTGCCCTACAGAGTGGTCTAACCAAGGTTTCCTGACTATTATGCAAGTATTAAATATTGGGGGTAAAGTGGCCCTGCTTCAACAAGCAACACTAAATGGTGATAGACATGACAGCAGTACTTGGACCTCTTCAGCAAAGGCTGATCAATGCTGAAGGACTTCTGGGCCTGTCCAGAAGCATAATGTGAACTATCTGATGAACATCGATACTGGAAATTATGGTGTCTCCAGAAAAACAGGTTTCTTCCAGGCCAGGCAGGTGCAGGGCTGGGCTTTGGAGACTACAGATATAATTTCTCCCAGGGTCTGACTCAAGTCTATCAAGCAGTGGAGAATCTCCCATTGACTTCAACAGCCCACAGGTGAATCCCTCTCCATGATTACATGGGTGTCCCGCAAAAAAAAATCAACAAAAAAAGGCATTGCAGAGTTATGGATAGTGCTCGAAATGGGAGAGAGAGGATGCAGCTACGAGCTCTGACATGAAACGACTTGCTGCACATCAGCCATGACCAATTGGTCATGGATATACTCTTAGCTTATGTAAATAAGGTTTAACATTTTAAAAGCGAGCTGCGCAAGGCATGGAAAAGTGTTGTTCGGCGAACTGCCCTGCCCCTCACCTCTGCCAGCTGCTGCTGCTGCTGTCTTGGACCACAGGTCCTCAGGGACTACAGCTGGAGAGAGCGGGGAGCAGCCTTGGTTGGGGTGGTGATGAGGGAAATGGGGAAGCCCTAAAGGTATCATTTCACTCCCATTTTTCAGTGTTGCCAAACCCCATGCATGGGATAAGGCAATGCCAACCTGAGCAGGCTTTGAATCCAAACCCCTGCAACCCACCACAGCTTTACTTCTGCAAATCACGTGGACTGTCATCAACAGTCAGTCCTAGGACAGGCCATGTGGGTGACCAAATTGCCAGCACGATTTCGGCGGCTGCTTTCTGGCCCCCCAGTCTGGTGACAGGGAATCCCACTGCGCTTGCACAGGGCCGAGGAGAGCTGGAGTCTAACCTGCAACTGCCCTGCTCAGGTAGAGAGGGTGATTCATGGCTCCTGGCATCCTGGTGCTGTGCTTCAGCAGATGTACAAAGAAGAAAGGTGTAGGGGAAAGCAGGTGTTACTGCTTGAAAGTTCTGTAGGAGTCCATAAGGTTGTAATACAGCTCGTGCTTCCTCTCTGCGACGGGGAGAGCTTTGCGTTGTACCTAGTCCTCCTCTGCAGTCAGCATCGCACCATGCAGAGTCTCTTCTGGTCCCTAGGAAGCTTTTTCTGGGCTCGGTGGCCTGGCTGGCAGCTCCCTGCTGCTCCCTGCAGTCTCTCCATCTTCTAGCAGGAGCTGCTGGCTCCCAGCTCTGTGCTGTGGCTCTCCGTCTCTGCACCTCCCCTGAGCAGGCTCAGCAGATCCCCAAGAGCAGCTCCCTCAAAGGGTCCCACTTCAGCTGTCTCATTACAGAAACGTAATGTAAACAGGGAACAAACAAGTAGCAGAGAAAATGCCCACTGCATCTTCTCAAACCATCGAGGGTGAGTGGTTTCAAGGTGCCAGAAGTCATTAGTTTCGGCAAGAACTGGTGAAGCTCTCTCCTGGTTGTGGATGCAGGTAGGCATGAATATGACCGGCACAGTGTAATTTCTGTAGCAGCTCAGGGGCTTTTGTTCCTTTTGTAGCAAACGTCCTCCAAAACCTTGCTTGGAGGCTGCTCTGTACATGGAAAGGCACCTCAGAGCCAGGCTTGAGAGCTGGAAATAAAGCAGGTCCCAAGTTCTGCAGTCTCACCTCCTTAACCTTGCACCGGGGCTGACGTGTCGTGAGTACCCTCTGCTTTGCTTCAGCCTTGGGAGCCTAAGTCAGCTCTAGACAAGAGCCGAGCCTGATAAAGAGTCTGCAAAGATCTTCATCTACAGAGGAAGAAGAGTTAGTGATTGGGGTGCAGGGGAAGAGAAGAAAGGGCTTGGATTGCAACACAAATAATAGATAAATCAAGCAGCAAGAGACAGTTTCTTCAGTGCCAGTTTATTTATCATTGTTTTCTCTGGGCACTGACAGGCCGAGGAAGATGGGATGGGCAAACAACATCATCTGGCTTGATGGATGATGCGTGGAGAGGGAAGGAACCTCTGCCAGGCCTTGGAGAGGAGGCAGGCAGGAGGCAGCCTGGGAAGGGGTGAAGTGATGCAAGGGGGAGTACACTGTGCTTGGTATGGGGTGGCCATTCTCCTTCCCAGCCTTAACCACCTCCTTGGAGAAGGGAGCAGCTGGTTCAGCAGGCAGAAAACCGAGACCAGGTGCCAGGTACTCATCATATCTGGAGATCTCTTGCAGAGGGCAGGTCTGACATTGAAGCATCCTCAGAGCCAGGATCAGCATCCTCACTCCCTACTGCCAGGGAGCTGAGCTTTACTTACATCTTTGCTGGACCCTAGAACTCTTTAGCCACTAAAATTCCTTTCTTTCTAGTATATTTTTTTGATGTTCCTGGGAAAAAATGCGCTGTATTCAATCTTCTGAGTGCTGCATACTCCGGGGAAGACACAAGAGCCCAGATCCCTAAAAGTCCTTAAGTCCCCTGGGCCTTTTGTGGATATTCCCCCTATTCAAACTTTTCCAGAGCAGATGCTCAGCTGTCATTTCACCCCAGAAATACTTAGATACCCAGTCTTCCAACACAGTCTTTTGCTTCTGAGCTGCTTGGAGCCCTGGCTCACCTAAAAACCGTGGAGATCCAAGATCTACAAACTCAGTCTAGGGATGGGCCACCGGCCTTATGTGAAGGGCTTAAAACTGGACCTGCCTTCCAGCAAGGAGCACACACCCAGAAAACCAGCCATGGGAGCAGGGACTGAAGGAAGGGAGGAGGGAGAGGAAAAAGCACATGGCTATAGCTGCAGGGATCCTGGCTACTTAACTGTTTGGCTCAGGAGAAAGGCTTGGGCTGTGTATTGGTCTGTCTGCAAAAGATATAGGGGATTTCATCCATCACCTAACGATGCCTTGAATGTGGACTTAACACTGATATAACAAACCCACAAGACTTGAGTCTGTTACTTGAACAGAACTCTTACTTGGTCAATGTTACTGTTGGCTTCTTCTGTCAGGCATTTGTATTTTCTCCTCTGACCATTCTCCTCATTGCTTCAGTGCTGGCTGGTTTAGCTGGCCACCTTCCAGAAGCCCCTCGTCAAGGGTGAACATCCTGAGCAGGAGGTATTTAATGGCTTCTCATTGCTGTGTCAAACAAAGCAAGAAGTCAATGTAGCTCTGTTGGCCATGCTCCAATCCTCATGGATGAAATGTTTAAAACTTGCCTGTCTTGGTTGCAGCTCATGCTCAGGACTCTCAAACTATGCTTGGGATATCTGTAAAGAAGAGGCTGTCTTTTATCTGTCTGTGCCTGTCATCCTCTGCCCAAGCCTTTCTGGAATAAATAATTCCAAGCTCTTTTCCTTGAGCAACGGCTCGAGGATCTTGGGGTTCTCTGCTGGAGGGGTTCCCTTAAGGGGGACATCTGCCAGAAGGCCTTGCAAGTCAGGTAGGATTGCTTCATCCTATTTTGGCAGGCTAAGTCCCATTTAGGCTTCTCCAGGCAAGAAAAAAAACCAAGTAAAGAAGATCCAGCTGAGCGTGCAACAGGAACATGAGGCACTGCAAGGATACTGCTCCCTTTTGAAAGAACCAGGGTTACTTCCTCGTCTGCATTCAGGGAAAGCAAAATGAGTGTAGCAAGCTGAGTATCTTTCTAGAGAATGAGCTGATACACACCAAGTGGGACCCTTTTCTGCTCACTGTTGACCAGGCTGGATCTACCTCCTCTAAACACAGAGGCAGCAAGCCATGACTGTGGCCAGAGATCCCCGTCTTACAATAATTTCCAAAGGGCTCACAGATCCCTGCATTGGCTTGGGCAAGCAAGGTCTCTGTGACCTTATAAACAATGACAATTTGGGTTCAGTTTCTGGGGTGTTGTCACTTTCAGCTGTTTCTATTATCAGAACTCACAAGCCAAAACTAGTCCCTGTAAGGGATGAGGGGAAAGGATGGGGTGGGGGTTGTAGCAGTCTTATTGTCAAGCTTCCAGGCTCCTCCACAGTTGTTGGGGAATCTTATTTATTTAGAGAAATTCTCTTCCCCCACAGCAGCATTTGCCCCATGCACACCCCTGTTATGCATCACTTGGCTGTGTTCACCTTTCCCCATCATTTGGAACTAAGCAAATCAATGCAGTCCTTTGGCAGAATTAAAAATAGAGGAGAACTTTCTTTTAATGTCCCATTAAAGACCAAGGCAACCCTGCCTGGCTTACTCCTTTTTTTTTCTAAATTTTTTTTTTTTGCTTTTTTGGTCGTCTGCGAGGAAGCTTTCGGAGCGAAGAGGGATTTCAATAATTACCTTCTGATTCTGCCCCTGATATGGTACCCTATCCCCAAAGCGCAGGCCCTGCACGCCTGCCCTTCATCTGAAACTCCAAGGGAAGCAGTTTAACACGAAGCCGCATTGATATTCAAATAGATTATCATGCAGGCAAATGGAGGTAACATTCCAGCCAGCAGTGTGTGAAAGAGCAACTAATGGATTAGTATTTATGGTCGGGTGTAATCCACATTTTAGGATACTGCATCTGGAAGGAACATGTGCTGAACTCTTTTTTTCCAGTCCCCCCGCCCTCCCTCCATCCCCACTGCACCCACCCTGTCTCTCCTTTGCATCTCCCTCCTCTTCTCCGGACAGGATACAGCAGCCTCCTGGCACCGCTGAGCTTGGCAAAATTGATGACAGGACTTTAGGATCCATTAGAAAAACAAATTCTTAAACAGTGTCTTCTAAAATCAATCACTTTTACCTTTACTGGGATTTATCGCTAGCCTGTCTGCCCCTTATTGCAAAGATTCATGTCTCCCAAGAAGAAAAAATGACCGAGTGGCTAAACTCAAGGCTGGAGGCACTGGCCTCTCCTCTTCTCTTCACAAAGGTGTTTTTGGGTGCGTGCAAGGGGAATGTCTGGGCTTGCAAGGGCTAGCAGTGGAGGCAGTAGATCTGGCTTTGTGGGGCCTGATCCAGCGCAGACCTCCTAATGGAGCCGTGGCACATCCTTCAGCTAGGCTCTCCGGTCCAGAGCTGGTGACCAGCAATGCTCAGGAATGGGGAGAAAGATGCTGCAAAGGTAATCAAAATAGAGAGATGGGGACATAACTACTGAATGTTAAGGTGGGATGACTAGGAGCATTTCTTCCAACTTAATGGGTTTCCTGAATTAACCCCTACTTGCACCCCAGAATTTCTTTTATATCGAACATCTCCCGATGTGAAAACTGTAAGGGATGCGCAACACAACATGATAAATCCATGGGGAAGTAAACCAACTAGTTAACCAGAGTAGGAAGGGTCACAGCAGCAAGAAGGGTCACACTTAAAGGTGTAGGTGCACATAGTGGAACACTCTCCAAACACAGAAATATACAGAAGAAAGGGGAATAATCTCCCCAGGGATGGATTTCAGCAGCACAGGGACAGTCCTGGGTGGATTTTGGGCTGCAACTGAAGAGCTGATCATGCCTTGTACCCCTTGTGTGGGTACACTTCTTTAGGCTTTGGCTATTATTTCACTTTATGTGAGCTGTACTTCCAGTGGCATGTCTGGAGATTGGCTGGAAGAAAGGGAGTTGTGGCCACCTAACACCCAGGCAACGAAGTCGGCATGAAAAAACATCTTCTGAGGTCTCCTTCCAGCTAAATATTGCAAAAGGTTTGAGATTTTATATCCCTGGAGAGGGTGTGAGTTTTGGGGATACTATCATGGCTTTTCCCCCGAACTGGTTCGTTTAGTGATCAGAGAAGTACAGTTAATGTCTGTTAGAACCTATTTTATGGAATATGGAAAGTTTACCAAAAGTATGACCTATTCTTGCAAATTTTAAAGGGCTAGGTTGGTTTCAGGGGTCCCTGAATTTCATTTTGCATTGGACTTCTTTGTAAGAGAAATGATAGTGAAAACTCTCAGGCATCTTTTTCCCAGGTGAGCCCTGCCTCCAGGCACCTAACCCAAGCTGGCATGGGTGAGAGGCAAATCCAGCCCCTGGTTTTGACCTTGTGATGCTTCTTAGGGTCTTTGCTTCTCAGGTCTCTCTGGTCCAGCCCAGCACAGGCAGGCTGAGCTTTCTGGGTGACTAGAAAGCCAAGGAGGTAGAAGAGGTATAAATGGGGAAGAAGGAGGGTAGGGATGCAAGAGGCAAGTCAGACCCTCCTCAGCCCCAGGGTTCTGGCCATCCTCCCTGTCTTAGCATCAGGGATGGGAGGGGATGATGCCAGAACATTAGCAAATTCAGAGAGAAGCTCATAATTCCTATCGATTCTCAACCAGCCAGTGCGAGGTGTATAAAAATGCTTGTTCTATCATTTAGAAAAATGGCAATGTTATGATAGAACTGATTGATTTTCCTCTTTAGGAATATTCATAAACACTGGTTCCAAGAACTGATAAATCTCCTTTCCCCTGTGCCGAGTAAATCACTCCCCAGTGCTTCCCAGAGCGCCGGGGGCAAGGGAGGTTATTATTTCTAATTCCTTTCAAAGGAGCTGTAAATGGGGAGAATTTGGGGGTACAGGGGCTTGGTGGCCAGGTCACCCACAGCCCGTGAATGCCAGACCTTCTTTCTAGGGGGACTTCAAAAGCCCGTCTCTCCCATATTGTCCCTGGCTGGGGAAGGCTGGTGAAAGAGGATCGAGAGCTCCCTCCTTGGCCGCCAGCTGGGAAGTACCTCTCCCTCACACTTAACTAGCTGCATGCATTTTTCTTCTAGCTGCAATTTCCAGTTTGCGCCCCACATCCCATCTCCTGCGATGATATGCAAATTTGAACTCCAGCTGGGCTGTAAATCCTCCTTCCTTCAAGGAGCCTGCCCCGGGGAGCATGTCATCTCATTGTGGTCTTTGTTCCTCCAGGCACAGGACACCTTAGCCATTCTCAGAGACAGGACCACCACCTGCATGTCTGGTTTGAGCCATGCTGGCATTTCCTATCTCCTTCTCAGAAAGGGCAGATAATAGTGCTTCTCTCCAGGAGAGCCTCCCTGAGCCCTTCCAGAGGATCCTAGTTACAACTGGCCTCCACCTCCCGCTCCCTGCTTGAGTTTAAGGTGGGCAGTTCTTCCACTGCATGGCTCCCCAGGCCACCTGCAGCCAACTGCCCCATCCAAGACCCAGCCTGGGGCCCTCTGGGATGGAAAAGACATGGTGGAGCCACACTGCAGGTGCATTCCCAACTGAGCCTCCTCCCCTCTTAAGGCAGTGTTGTCTGGGAGCTCCCCAAGAAGAATTTATCCCACCCAACCCTGTAAGTGCCTGGTCCTGCTGGACAAAGTCTGGTGGGCTAAATAAAATGCCTCCAACTGTGTTGGCCTGCTGCAGTTGCGGGACAGCTTGTCCATCCTCTTCCCTGGGCTTGTGGTGGCATTGACCAGGCAGAGGATCTCCTGCCTGCTTGTGTTTTCAGGCTGCTGCTGGCTCAAGTGTCTCTGGAAGTGACGACTGTGCACACAGGCAGCCCTTTCAGACTGTCAGGAGACCACGTGCCAACACAAGTCACCACATTTGTGCTGCTTGTCACTTTTCTGGTCAAGCACCTGTGGTTATAAGCCAGCAAGCAACGCTCTGTGCATGCCCGGGAGGTAACCCCACAGGACACGTTTCTCATGGAAAGAACTAAAAAACAGTGGGGAAAATTAAAAATTCTTGCATCTCTTTCATCGAGGCGAATATTTGGAGAGGTAATAGCTTTTACAGGGCTATTTGATATGATTAGAAAAACCAGGGCCATTTTCAGGTTCATGAAATCTGTCCCTAGAAACCCAGTCTTGCTTATAAGCTCTAGCTCATCTCGGCTGCAGTCACATCACTACATTGCCTGTATAAATTACTAGAACTGCAAAAGAAGTAAAAGCAAATGCATTCTCACTTGTCCAGGTCACTACTAACATCTTGCCTAGAGGGTAATACTGAAAATGTGGATTTTCAGCAGCAGGCAGGATATTTTGATAGCCAAAGAGGAGCTTTTTCCACTGAGATACAGAGGGGGAAATAAAAAAAAAAAGAAAATACATGTGTGTCCCAGTAAAAAATATTGGCAATTTTTATTACCTTTTAGATTTTACTTCTGCAGTAATCTATTTTAATGAGGTCAGCCTGCCTGGCACCAGGTACCCAGTCTAAGTGGAGTAGTTTAATGTCAGGATCAGGGAGGAGAGGAGCACCGAGGAGGGGGGGTCTGGTCATCCGAGACACTAGGGCCCTATATCACGCAAACTTACGGTGTAAAAATTGACTCGGTTTGCACATTTTTAACTGTATTTGAAATCGACAAAAAGTGTAATTATAAAAAGGGATATATCTGCTGGGATAGGTGGGGAATTTGATGAAGCCACTTTGAAAGCACTGGCTCTTCTGTAGGAAAAATATGCTTATTAGTGCACGGTGAAGATTTATTAGATTATGATTATTTATTAGAGTACGTGTTGTGGAGAAGGGACTATATTATCTGTATATTTCCTGTATTATAGCAATAGATAGTCAATATTAATATTGCTGCAGTTTAAGACTAGAGTTTAGAAAGCCACTTTTAGCCATGTTATTCCTGTTTTTTAAGGAGTAGTTACATGTATTGCAGTCAAAGATAAGAACAGAAGGAAACTCTTCCTCTGCATCTGTAAAACTGTAAATCTACACCAAAAAGGTCTCTTCTGCCAGAGACAGGGCTTGGGGCTGAGCTCAAAGGATGATCACCATGAGGGGTGAAGGGTCCAGCTTTCTCCAACCTCTCTTCTGATCTTGGTCGTGAAAAAGTATTCATGTCTAGAGCATCTGGAGGTATCCTGCACCCTCCCTATCGTAATCGTTTGAGTAGATGCAGACAGACCTTGACCTTGCGATGTGGGTGGGCCAGGCTGACCCAGGTAGCACACATTTGCCAGCATGCTGCCTTTCATGGTCAGCTGAAAAAGGACAGCTCCTGTGAGGGATGTTTCTGCTTCTCCTGCCTCCACTGTGGCACCCAGTTGTGGGCAATACAACTGCTGGGTGCAGGCTTGGCCCTGCTGTCTTGGGCTTTGGGGTCCACTTGGGGCTTTTCAGGTTGGGTCTACCCACATGGGATAGGAAAGAGGCTTTATTGCCATTAGCATATGATACCTGCTAACACGTGGGACTGTTCCTTACCGTTGTATGTCTGGTTGGTCTAATGTGCCTCAGGGACACATAGAAGGGAGGGATATTTAGAGAGATAAAATTTGATAGAGAAATTGATAGAGATCTA
This sequence comes from Scopus umbretta, assembly GCA_013400535.1. NCBI lineage: Eukaryota > Metazoa > Chordata > Aves > Pelecaniformes > Scopidae > Scopus > Scopus umbretta. The sequence goes on along the minus strand of VZTL01005901.1, from coordinate 57,383 downwards.
TAGTGGAGATGGGCAAATGACTAGAGGGAGATTTGAGAATAGATAAATATGCTTGGGAGATAGATTTGGATGGATACTCTCTGTCTCAGATAGAGATCAATATATCTATATCTCCTTTACACCCATCGGTTTGCCATCGGTGGCTACCTGACTTATTTTATCTTTTCTGTTTGCAGGTCAAGAGGAACATTTTATCTGCATCCACACACATGCAAAGGAAAGCGGGAGCCTCAGACACCCAAGAGACAGATGCTACAAAAGCCCTAAGCTACGCATTTACCCTCTCTCCAGCTTGCTCTGCTCCCCATCACTCTTTGCTGCCAACCTGGTGTTGACATGCATGAAGTCCCACCAGCAGAGAGGTGCCCAGATCCTGGGACACAGAGTTTGAGAAGATGGGATCCATCTGTGCAGCAGGATTTTATCCAGGACTCTCTCCCCTGGCAGCACCAACTCTTGCTGTTACTGTAAAGTCCAAGTAATCAGCCCCTGGGAATTGTGCAACAAATTGCTTAACTTGCTGTTTCCACTCCATCCTCTCCCTCCCATTTCTCCCACCCCCAGCCCCCATATATGTGAGCCTCCCCCTGGGCTTGGCTGCTTATTGCCAGTGGAATCAATTACAGAGCGAAACCCTACGGGATGGTTTCCTCCCCCTTCCCTCTGCCCCCATGTCATGCCCTCTCTTCTCACTCCCATCACCTCTTCCAGCCCTCGTCAAACCCCCCTCCCACCTCCTCCCTCCCCACCTTCCTCGAGCTCTGGTGAGCCCGGTCAATTCATCACCCTGTCAGACCTGTGTGACAGCCCTTCATAAATGCACCACAATGAGCCGAAATAAGCGACGGAGCAGCCCTCAGCCCAGCCAATTTAGCAAAGCAGGCAACATCTGAGAAGCTGAGTCCCAGCGTGCTGGAGATTGAAATTGGGAAATTGGTTCTACTCCTCTTTGGCTGTGCGTTTTTTTATTTTTTTTTTTTTAAGTATACCTATATATTCTCTCCCTATATAGATATATATTTAAGGTAATTCTCTCCCACTTAAATCTCCAGTGCTTATTACACACACAGACACTGCGGCCCAGTTGCTCTCTCTCTCTCTCCCCCCCCGAACAGTGGTAGATTATGAGAGGGTTTTATTGGTAAACTTGCTTAGTCTGCAGAAACGTGCTGGCTTCAGCAGATTGAGTCTGTAAGCAGGGCTGGGCTCCTGGCTGCCACACTGAGCTCCCCCAAGCCATCTCGGGCAGCGAGGAGGCAGGTTGCTGATCTCTCCTTCTGGATGCTTGCAATCACGCGAGACCACTTCTCCCAGCGCTGCTGAGCCTTGCAGGAAAGGCCCATGTGGGGTGCAAGTACTTATCCCCACCCGGAGGGTAAAGGATGGAGCTAATGCACATCCTCTAGCTTTCTACAGTGGAGGCATGGATATCTGACCTCACTCTGGGACCACTCGGTAGTCAAAGGGCAGTGACTCAGTGGAGATCATGTCATCCTGAAGCACGACGTCTGCACTGCTCAGATGAATGATGACCTGAGTCCCATTGACTTGATCGCCATCAACCATAATGGGTTCAAAGATAACTGGCATGGATGGACATGCCCCTTTTGTAGGCACTTAGGGGAGATGAATCCCACATGCAGTTTGAACTGAGAGCTTTTCAGAGCAGAGATGCCCTTGTCAGAGTGTGTTTCTGCAGCGCTTGGCAGGAGGGGACTCTTGGTATTGCCTTCTGGTAGCTCCCTGGTGGATGAAGCTGAGGCGATGAGTTTCATGATAGCTAGATCCGAGCCAGCAGAGGCACCATGAAAGGAAGAAAGACGAGGTGGCAAAGGCGAGCTCACGGTGATGTCCTGACTCCAGTCTTGGACGTTAAGATTAACCATCCTGATACATTTCCCCAGGACTACAGCTGTCCATGGCCTCTTCCAGTGGAGGGACAGTGGGACATTGCATGAAATTAGGAGATGGCAGGGTTGAAACAAAACAGAAAAGCAGTGGTTGTACTTCAGACAGCATACAGTTAAGCCATGGAAGTACTTGCCCTGGGATGTTGCGGGTGCTACACCTTCAAAAGGGTTAAAAAACCAGAAAAAAGAAAAACTGCATAGATTAAGTTGGGAAAGAATCCGTAAAGGGCTGTGAAATATGAGACTGCCTCTGGCTCAGGAGTATGTTTTTGAAAGCCAGGATGGTATTCTGGGGAGTTTTCAGTAGGACCAGCTTGTGTTTATACTTTCTGTGAAGTCCTGCTGGGAGATGAGCTCTTAGTCTGAGGTGGTACGGCCTTTCTTATGAGATAACCTGAATGCCATGAGGTGTGATGCGAGTTCACCTGAAAGGAGGCCACTCTTACTTTTACTAGTTCTTATGCTGCAACTCCTGGCAATGCCACCACTTGTCAGATGTGTGCAAATCTCCTCTTCAGCACTCAAAACAATGCTAAGTGGCCACTTCCCAGAAAGCCAGGGTGCAGGACACCATTGACTTGTGTTCAAAACAGGAGTTAATGTACATGGAAAAGGCTCTATCCATCCACCTCTCCTCCCAGCACCAGCTAAAAATAAAACCATTGACTTTGTAAGTCATCACGTGGAGCTGACCTCCCACCAGTGGGGAGCATGGACTTGGATCTCACTACGTCCTGGCTGCCACCTACATACACATTTTCCCACCATTGATCTACCTACATGTGGTATGGGTGGTTTTCAAAGCATATAATGACCTGAATCAGTCACTACCAGAGTGGTGTCACGCCAGGGAGCTCCTCACCAAAACTGCAGAATATACTTTGTTCACCTCTTGCCATTTCAGCCATTACACTATCAGCTTCCCTAAGAGCCCAGTGGCCTCTCCCTGGTGATCATTCATCCCAGCAAATTGTTAAGAGGCAGATAATTAATTGTTGAGAGTCACTAAAAAAATGATCATTCTTTTCAGAAAATTACCATGATGTTCTGCAGAAATGTTAACGCTTGCAGCCATAAAATGAATGGTGAGCTACAGCACCAGCTGCCAGGAGAGCCATGAGTTATAATCCTACAATTGGATGCAAAGAGGCAGAGCTTCCAGACGTTTCTGAAGAGAGGAAGTGCATATTCACTGGCTAGCAGTTTAGTTTTATGATTTTTTTTTTCTGCCCCAGAGTCCTCAACTGACTATTAATGACTGCATCAGGGATAAGAACTGTTTTGCTGATACCAGGTTGGCATGAAGATAGTCTTCATATTTATTTTCCACCTGACTATCGGGATTTTACTCCAAACAGTTGGAAAAAAGGACTTGGGAAATCATGGCAATGCTGGTCAGACTGTCAGGGTTGTATCCCACGGCCTCCTGGGGCAACATAGCTAAGAGTTTAAGAACAGCAGGGAGAGAAAATTAGCATTACCAGGTCTGAGAGTTAATAGTTGAGAGTTAACAACCCTTTGTATGCTTTCCAACCAATGTCTAGTCGAGGCAGCTGGAAAGGTGGTCTGAACACAGCCCTTGTCCTCATATTCCAATAAATTCAGCCCAGTGAGGCTTAGGGAGCAAATCTGGTAGGTCTCCAAAGATTTGTCTTTGGAGTCAGGATGACTCCTGACTTTGCATCCAGCAGAGTTCTCATCATTCACAATGCTAATGCTGCTTATTCAAGAACCCAGCTGAAGTGGGCAGGTGTAAAGAAGGACACAGGGTGTTTTTGGAAGGCATTTCTCTCATCCCTCTGCTAGATAAGACCTGACATATTTATTGATTTCCATTTGTTATGGACTAGCGTTTGCATCACTTAGTGTTACTCCACAAATGGAATAAGGAGATGACTCAGGTCACAGCTGGTTTCCCAAATATGGGTTGTTTTTTTGTACAAGAATCATGCAGTTTCCAAATGACTAGCTCTTGGCCTTCTCTTCCATGCTTGTATTCCAGTGACTTCACCTCCTAGCAATGGGGTGGGTTTCCTGGCTGTCAGACCCCTTGCCTGCAGGGAAGGCTGCAAGTGATGCAGACACCTCCTCCCTTCTCCTCCAAGCAGGGTTTTGTTTTCCCTGGTTTTCACACAGCTGGTTTTGAATCTATCTGTGGACAGCAGATCCAGGGTAGGAAGAAACAAACTATCTAACCCCACTCTTTCAGCAGGAGTCCAAGACCCAACATATCCTTGTCATATGCCAAGGAAAGCCACTAATCAGGATATGCTGTCAGAGGAAATTTGCTGAATGGAGGTTGAAACTGCACATTAACGTCTGGGGTAAGAAAAGTACAGAGAGAAGAAGTGTTTCCACTTCAGATTAACATTTCCACACAAGGGTGTACCTCCCTCGCACCAGTACCAGCTTCCCTATCTCCAGTATCAACTGACATCTCTCTGACAATGTGGGTGCACCTGTAGGAAATGCCCAATTCCACCCCCTGGTGGAGTGTCCAGTTTGGGGCCAAGGTGGTGGGTTCAGAAGCAAGCAGCCAGGATGATCAGGGAGATACAGGGCAGGAACTACGGGAAAGTACTGAAAGAACTAGGGCTGTTTCTTGCTAAGAGGAAGACTGCCTTCAAATCAAATAAACAAAGCAGCAAGGGGGAGGGAATAGTTCACTCTCTGCGTCCTTGGTAGGCAGGTTTAGAATATGATGCAGCAAAAAAGGCTGAGGCTAGACATTAGGCAAAGCTCCCTAACTGGAAAGAGTGAAGCAATGTCTGGTGAGGAGGGGGATCTCAAAGACTGGAAGAGTTCAAGACCAGGCCAGGCGAAACACCTCTCAGGAGCAATATCGGTCTTGCTACTCCTACCCTGAGGAGAAGGAATGACTACCTGACCCTACTACAGAGCCCATCCCAGCCCTGTTTTCCAGGGATTACAGGCTATGTTTCCAGGTAACCAGAACCTCAACTAGAAAACAGCCTTCACACAGTCAGACCTTTGGTTTCTACTGATCAAAGCCAGACTCAGAGGACTGATTGAGAGCTTACTGACTCCATGGCTGATCACTCTTCAATGCTTTCAGCTTTAATGAGCTGTCTGTGAACAGGAAAGGGAGACATGAAGGTGCTCTGCCATATTGAGGTGACACAAACATGTCACTGATGCTTCCTTTGATGGCCTCTTACCTCGGGGACGTGCCGCAGGGAAGCCCAGCTTGTGTGGGGTTTGTATTTTCTGCCCCTCATCATTATCAGTCTTTGACATGTGACAGCAACGGGTATCACCCTATGGAAACAGAAATCATGCAAAGCCGCACCAGCAAAGAAGCAAGGATAAATGCAGCAGGAAGCCTCCACAAGAAGGCTTTGTCTGCAATCCATCCACCTCCATTCAGTGTAGGCAGGTGGCCCTGAAGATGAATAGCAATGGCAGGGCTGGCAGAGCAGGCAGAAATGCTCAAAGGCAGTGACATCAACCGTTACAGCCAATTATAGCAGAGCTACCAAAAAGGAGCTTCTCTACTTACGCTGGTCTTCTCCAAATGGGGCAGCCCCAGGTCCCAAGACTGCCTCCTCCACAACGTGTCTAGATCTCTTCTCTGATGTGGCAACAATCCATGCAGATGTCATATTCCTCTCCACGTACACAGATCCATCAATATTTTCAGTAATTTCCAGCCCAGGACACAGAGTCCCTGTTCCAGGCAGCCTCAGGAAGGACAGAGGTACATCTGGGAGTTGAGGTCATGTCTTCCATTAAGTCCAGGAGAGACACCACTCCCAGAAATCCACCCAGGGTATACCACGTGAAACTCCACCTATACACCTAAAGCATATTGGGATCAACTACGCTCCAGCCAGAATCCTGGAAGAGCTGAAAATAGGAAACCGCACAAGCTGAGTAGCAGGATTGTAAGCCTGAGTGGAACCGTTTGATTGGAGACTGGCAGATGTAGTTGCTGGCTTAAGAATACGCTAAACTGGGCAATTACAGGGCTGTTAGCCTGGTCTCAGGGGCATGCAAGGAGCCACTTATTGAAGACTTGGAGCAAATGATACATGAAAGGAAATACATTTATTAAAAATAGGTAGTGTCCTTCTTTCTTGAGATCTTCCTTGGATAACAGATTTTCCAGGAAAAGCAGAAGGCAGTAGGCCTCATCTACCTGTATTTAGCAAAATGTGTGTTATGGCACCTCATGGATAGTTAGAGATGATGCTGGAGAAGATAGGAACTGTATGAGAACTGTGAGATGGGTAAAGAACTTGCGGGCTGTGAGAGAAGAGTGGCTGAGAGGGGGAATATCAGGCTGCAGGGAAGTGACCCAGTGGAGTTCCTTAAAGATTTCCTTGGAACCATTTTTTTTTCATAATTTCATGCATGACCTCATATCAAAGAGGAGGAGTCCGCTGATGAAATCTGCTGACGGTATGAGTTCAGGAGGCAAAACCCATGTCCAGGAAAGTGCAATCTCTTGAGAGATTGGAAAAGGAGATATGGGACAAAATGTAGTTATGCAAAGCACAAGATGATGCGTATATGGTCTTACAACAAGATTGTCTGTTATAACCTGGAAAAAAGAAAAAGGAAAAAGAAAAGCTGAAGTTAGCCACTGGCTCGATGCTATGAGATCTCACTACATGCGACCATGAAAAAAGGTGAATGTGACTGTAAGATATACCATGGCAGGGATCTTTGTTAGAATTGGTGAAGAAAGAATGCTGTTGCTTGAGGTCACTATGGAAGAGATGATACTGAACTGGTACAGAAGGATGAGGCAGGGCTAGGGGAATGAACAACACAGCTTTAAGGAATAAGCAAGATTTTGGCTTGGACAGTCAGCAAAGGGTGATCTGAGAGAAGTTGTGGTTGATTTCTATCAATGTGCCAGGGACAAACATGAGGAAGGGAAAAGAATGGTGTGGACTGAACACCGTGAGTAACATAAAGAAATGAATATAAACTGTCCAGAGAGGGTACAGAGAAATTGGATTCAGATTCTCCTTGGAGAAGCACAGTGATAGGAGAAGAGGTAACAGATGGACATTACAATAGAGGAAATTTTAACTTGATACGTGGATAAAAATCTGCTCATGAGGCTGATCAGATGTTAGACTACAGACTCAGAGAAGGTGTGGGATCCCCATCCTTGGAGGTATCCAGACCTCGGCTGGAGAAGGCCCTGAGCAACCTACTCTAACTTTGAAATCGAATCCACCTTCAATGCTGATATGTTTTAAGCAGAGCTTTATATAGGAGGTTGCCAGAGGTCCCTTCCAGATTCCACTCTGTGGATTTTATGATTCCAAAAAAAAACCAAGCCTGAAAATTCAAAGTTGGCTTTTAAATGTCAGAATAATGAAGATCTCAAGTACTGGGCCTTCACGGGTATCCTGCCTATCCTAGCTTAAAAGACGTTTCCAAAATGCCTGCCCACTTCAACGTGTGATTCTGCTCATCAGTTTGCATTTCCTCAGGATGCAATCACATCTTATTAATTTTAAATTGCACGGATAGTCATTACCCTTGTAATTGTCTGCTTAGTAAATACACTGATCCCCAAGGGCTTATTGAGGCTTATCTATTCCTAGGTGACCTGCGTGGGTATTGATTATTTGCTTGTTAATCTTCATAAAGCATGGTTTTTAATAAACAATTGGAAGATAATCAAGAAGCAAGCAGAAGATTTTCTTGGGAAACATTGCACACCTACTTCAGATGGGCCATCTGAATAAACAATCATGCTCATTTGCAGTTCTTCAAGGGAGAAAAACTGAATCTTGGATGTGATTTCCTGACTTTTTTACGACCTGGACTTATTCCTGCTTTATGGTGTCCTCCAACAATGTCCCCCAATCGGGAGAACATCCTTAGAAACGGTACCTGAATCGCATAGTTTGCAAGCCCTTTAGAAAATTCGACTCACTTTCTGTGGGATCCTTGGCCTTGCCAGGCTGGATGTGACCAAAAGTCACTGAGACTCTGTGTCTAACAAGCTCTGCTCCAGAATTAAAGCAATATCCATGCAAATAAGGCCCTTCGTTCCAGGGATGTTGTTGTAAGCATAGTGGATGTAGAGAAACCTCTGCCCTGGGAGAACAAGTGAGCTCCTCTTCTGTCCCTTGCGTTGGTCACCAGATGGTAGGACTGGGCTAGTATCCCCTGAGCCTGCAGGACACAGAGACAACGATGGTGCTGGATGTGACTTGGGAGAGGTGAACTCAGCTCCTGCCTCTGCCTTTCCTCCCCAGACCACCTCTCTCTCCTTTTCTGCCCAGGATTCTGGAATTATGGGCTCAGTTTAGACACATGGGGCATCATGTGTCATCTGAGTTGCCTCAAAGTATCTGGGACACCTTCCTTAGGCTGGCAGGTGTTTTATAGGACCTAGAAGGAACCCTCTTGATGCTCTCTGGATCAGAAGCTGGAGGTCAAGCTGGGAAATGGAAATGCATAGACAATTGAGAGCCACATCATTCCTACCCCTTCTCCTCTTGCTTCTCTCCTTATGATCAGGGGCAGTTCTCCTACAGGCCAGCCTGCCATAAGTGCACCCCACCTCACTGGAAGGGAGTTTCCGTTTGGGGTACACTTAGCCTGTGAAAGCACGAGTGGTGCAGGATCTGTGGACAAGCCTTTTGGAGAAGCACGGGTTGTGCAAAACAGGTGACAGGACTGGCGATGAGCGTGTGCACATGGGTGAGGGCTGGCTGGGTGCGCGTGGGCAGACGTAGAGGTGTCTGGGCATCTGTCTGCGCGCTCACGTGGTGAACAAGGTGGGGAAAGGACACAATATTCTGCTGCAAGTGGAGCTGTGGCCTCTCCTCAGAGCATTGCTGAGCAGGGGCAATGCAGGGTTTCCTACCTGGAAAAGGCAAGGGAAGATTTCTGAATGTGAGTTTTCCACCTCTTCCTTCCCAATGGCATGGGGAAGCACTGGCTTGCCTTGCTGTCCAGGGGTTCATTTAAAGATGGAATTATGAAGGGGTGGGGAAGAAAGAAAGATTTAACATTTTTGGGGGCCAAATTAATGAAAAATCAATCTGGCCTCAAAAATCCATTAATGGTGATAATGCACCGGTTACGTAGCAGGAGCAAGAGCTGCAGCGAAATCCAATAGTGCGCGTTAACGTGGGCCTCTCACACGTCCTGCAGTCATGGTAATTTGTGGGGGATCGTGCAAGGGGCAGCAGATTCAGGAGAACACAGCAGCCGCTTCGCCTCCTTCTAAGATGTCCTGGCTTCCCATTGCGGTCATGCACGAGCCTCCCATGCCAGCTTCTTCCTTGCCCAGTGCATGATGCTGTTTTGCACGTGCGTTCGGGGATGAGAGTCCACATGCGAGTCCATGGAATGATGAGGGTGATGTCCCTGAGCAGAGGCAGGGCTAGGACCCCCACCCCCAAATCAGCTGCAAAAATTCCCTCACACTTCACACAGAGGATTACTAAATCCTTATTTGCTCCTTACTCCTTCTGGCTGTTTCCATGCAAGGAAAGACGCCTTGATGACCAGTTAATGTTCACAAGCAGGTTAATCTCTGCCCAATCTCCCTCCCTGATGGTGCAGAGAGGAGATCTTTGCTTGGCTGGTGAAGATCCCTCAGGTGCGTTCGCTCTGCAAGGCTTTGCTCCTCTAACCCAACACCAAGCGGTCCATGGGTCACTAAAGGGATGATGTGATTCATTTTCTAGAGACAGCTTCTTCCTGGATGTACCAGGGTAAAGACAAGTCCACCCTGCCCTCAGTTTGGGGCACCCTGGAATCTGTCACAGTCTGGATCCAGGGTGTCCCAGACACCCTCAGGGAAACAGGTCCTGGTCTGCTGCTTCTTCTCTTCTCACTGACTTCTCTTCTGCCTTCTTCTCTTCTGGCTGACTTCTTCAGGGGTAGGATACAACTTTTGCAAAGTTGAACCTTGGATGAGGCCTGCCTTTCTGCAAAGCATTTGAGACCATACTGGGAAAAGTCATGAATCCTTGATCCTCAGCCATGCAAAGCCGTTAACCAGGATGCCCTGGGCTAAACACTTCATAGCGCCATGAGCTTTCACCCCTGTACAGAACCTTCTGTAGGGTGCAAAGTTTTGGGACACTGTGGATCACACTCACCAGTTGAGCCAGGCACATGGGGTCACTGAGTAGGTCCCAGTGTGTCACAGCAGTGTCCTACGTATGGCTATACAAGATCAAGCCCTGGGGAGACAAGGTGGGCTCTGGAGCCCACGCTTGGATGACCATCAGCCCCCACAAAAATGCACATCCACGCATCTTCATCCTTAATCCTCACTTTGTTACTGATGGACCTTTCTGATTCCATAGGCGATGAAAGCTGTCTGGCAGCTCCATCCAGACCCATGGAGGTTCCCCCTTTCCCCCCGCCTTCCCCCAGCCCAGTCTGCTCCCCCACACCCCACCTCACCAGATCACGGAGATTTATGAGCCAGACTTGCATTATGAGGTGAGTGACTTATCGGTCTGTCAGGGGGAGCGTTTTAAGACAGAATTATATGGGAGAGGGAAAAGATTTTTACCAAATTAATGAAAAATCAATCCAGCCTCAAAAATCCATTAATGGTCATAATGCACTGGTTACAGATAGAGAGATACCACAGAATCCAATAGTGCCTGTTAAATACCTCTCCTGGAATGGAGTGTCTGGGATATAACTCATTCATTAGGCTGCCTATGTTTACTTTTTAAAGTGACACCAATCTCTGTCCCTGCAGGACTCCATGCAGCATTTATAAGCCACGTTCCCCCAGTGCCCATCTCCGGGGCCAGCCTGGCCTCCGCACTGAAGGAATTGATCCCTTCATTCCCTCTTGTCCCCCTCCCTGGGACAATCCCTGCTGAGGCAGTCAGTGCTGGGCTGACTCCATTCCTACGGCTGATGGTTTCCACCCTTCCCCAAGCGCTGGCTTTCACCCCAAACAGCTCTCTCGAGGTCCGACCTGCAGCTGAGTGTGTCTTCTCTCCACTTTCCAGGTCTTAGCTTAGTGCTTGACTTCATCTCTCCCCCCTTGCAGACCTGCTGGCTGTAGCAATACTGCTCATCCTGGGGACTGGCCCTGCTCCCAGCCCAGCGTCATCCAGCTGTGGAGAGTGGTGATGGCTCTGGGGAGATGCAGTTATCTCCTGCCTGTGAACTGTTGCTGGCGCTCCCCCATCTCTCAGCTCACTGAGATATGTGCTTCGAGCCTCTCAGCTCTCAGCCAGATGAACAACTTGACATCTGGTTTGAAGGGTCAACATTGGCCACCTCATTTCTTGGAGAACATCCTCTGCCCCTTCTCCCCTTGCTTCTGCATGTGGTGGCTGTTGTGTGCCCTTTGCCCTGCTTGGCCCCACACTTCAGACCTCTGTCTACCCCAGCTGTTCCATCCCCCATGGGGCTGGTGGGCCTGGCTGCAAAACACCCCATGAGTTAGCAGCCCAGACCACACCAGCAGGTGGATCTCAGGTGGCTCCTGATGACAACCACCCTCTCCACATTTGTCCAGCTGCTGTCCACAGCTGTCACCTACTGAGCCTGCCTGGTGGAAAATTTAGCAGAGGCAAAATACACAGCAAGTCAGGGCCATAATCAAACTAGGAATTGTAGATGTCTGGAGGACATTACAACCTCTGTAACATAAGCTCCTCCTGCAGTGGTGAAGCTTGAAGTGTCTAAGAGACCTTAACAAAGAGCAATATGTGCCTTGAAAGAATGGTTCATACCATTCCTTTCCCTGTATTGGATCTCCATGGAGTGGCTCAATCTTCTACATGCTGCAGAGGGCACTGCAAAGGGCCAAGTCATGGAAAATGCATGGCACTGTGGTGTGTCATGGTAGCTTCAGGATGTTGAACAGTCTTAGAGATGGAAAAGAAGGTGTCTTCCTTCTGCAGAGTGCCTAATCTCCCAAGTAGACAACTTGTCTGAGAAGGTCATTGCTCAGCCTGAGGGAGGTTGGATGAACCACTCCCACTGCCCAGCACGTCCTGACCACCGGTTGGAATGGGGTGGGAATTCTGCTTTTTGTACAAAGCTGAGCCGCAGTGTGGCCAAGGCTGTAAGTGCGAGGCGAGGCAAAGTGACCTCAGACAAGAAGGACTCTGAATCTACAGCCTCAAAATGAAGATGTGTCCCTTGGGGGGACGTGTCTCAGTTGTGTCTTAGCCTTTTGCTCATGCGATGGGGAGCCTCAGAGGTCACTGGATCAAACGCATCCAGCTCCAGTTGGGCGCTGACCTATCAGAGCACAGCTCTGCGCATGGGCTGCGTATCGCACGTGGTTTGCTATTCTTTATCAGGCCTGGAAAAAAATCTCTTCCTCCCACTGTCGTGGAAAAGTGCAGAATGTTGAATCTTGACTTGTCTGCTCAGAGGTGAGTTGTGCGTTTGGTGCTACTCTGATCTCTCTTCCCTTTGCTTTACGGCCCTGGGATTCCTGCACCTGCCACTGATCCACCCCTGATTTATGCTGGGCTGAGCAAGGGTGGGATCAGGACCCAGCCTGTTGCGGTGTGATGCCTGGATAGAGTCAGATACACATATCGACCCTGCTAAATGTCATAATGCACTAGGGTTTTGTTTCCTTTAAATCTTTTAAAAAGCAATAAAAGGACCCAGAATACTCGAAGCACCAAACATCTAGCAAAGTGACAGGCTGTCAAAGCTGCCTCACCGAGAAACCCTGGGCCCAGCAAATTTTAAGCAGGAAAATTTATTCCTGTGTCGCTCATCTCTCCGAGTGAAAAATGGCCAGGGCTCCTCTTTTGCATGAAGTCTTGAAACCACCACAGTGCTCAAACAAGCGGATCGGCCTGCAACAGAACCATTCATCATCTGGAACAGGCAGCCGCGACAAGCACCACTACCAAAAAGAAAAAAAAAAAAAAATTAAGTTGTGGGTTTTATCCAAGCTTAAGTGATCCTGCCCATTAATATGACACGACAGGCTGCAGTGCATGCTTCCTTTGCTTGGCTGGTAAATGGCTTCACTGATATCTAACGGAGGTGTCCAGGAGAGCGGCTCTATTAGCTGGTCACCTTTGCTGCCAGGTACCTCTGCATGAGGTTTCCCGATTCCAGCCCTCCCCAGGGAATCTTTCTAGGGGATTTTCATGACAGATGTCTGCTGCCCAACGTCTGTGCTGAGTTTGTGTTGTGTTGACTTCTAGGGTGGGGCTTAGACCATGAGGGCAGGATGAGGAGTGGAGAACAAGAAGATGTGGAGAGAGCACTTTCTGAGAAGACCTTTCCACCCTTGGAAGATGGCTTGGGAATAGATTCTGCTGGAGATGGTTTTGAGTAAGCAGGTTGACTCCAGATTGGCTGTATTCTTTTTTTGCACTGCCTGTGCCACACTTCCAGCTTGACTTTTGTTTGACTGCCTGCACTTTGGGATGGACTGCTCTTGAGCTTGGAGGAGACGATCCCTGTAAAGCAACCAGCTCTCCCAGATGCCTCTTCTTTCCAAGGCTGTATCCCATAGGATTCTTCCAAACAGTCCTAGGTGTTCTCTCCAGATGGCCAGGGCTGTGATCCTCCTTTTTGTCTTGTTCTTTTCCCTCAAGGTCCTGAACTTCACCATTTCATGGTCACTGCAGCCAGAGGAAATGCAATCTCCAATTCCCCCAAGAGAAAAAACATTTACTCAGAGGCTGCGTTGGCCTGTCCATCCACCAGATCTGAAGCTTAGTCTTAGTTCAGGAAGGTGGAGACCAAACAGAACAGCTTTTGTTTCAAGTCCAGACTCCAGATGTCCTGCCAAGGCACTGAACAAAGCCACATCATCTGCATGCTCTTGGTCTATGGGTGCTACATTGCTGATGGCAATTCCTGAGCTGAGCGCACCATTCCCAGGACACTGGTTGGTGGCACCAGCCTGGTAACACAGCCTTAGCTGCCAGCTGAATTGCTGAATTGGTGATACAGACCCCTGCCCAGTCTGACCTCAACCCCTAAGCCCAGCTGAAGGTCGAAAAACAGTGTTTGAGGCGGGGACATCACACTTGGGACTTGCACAAGGTGTTTCTATCTATTCTCTGTGTGCCCATGAGCAAGAATAAGCTCCATAAAGATGGGCCAGTGGCAAAACCAGTTTGTTCTTGCTGGTGTTACAGGATGGCAGTGGTGGAGTCTGGCAAGGTGAGCACAGAGGTGGACTTTTCCAGGCAGTGACAATGATGCAAGTAGATGGTCGCGGCTGCAGCCTAAACGTCTGACCTTCATTCCAGGCAGGGGTGCAATGCTCTCTCCTTCCACCCTGCTGGGACTTTGCCAGATCCGCACACTTGGACCCGTCACGTGTAACACAACCGTGGCCACTTGCAGGGCAGTTCCATGAACTACAGGCGGATGTGGATGGGGTTTTAATTTAGAAATGCTGACAGGTAAGGAGCTTAGATCCAGCATCATGGGCAAGTATATCTTGTGGATCTTAATTCCCGTGGCAGTTTTCAAATGCAAAAAAAAAAAAAAAAAAAAAAAAGAAACCTTCACTTTCTTAAGTCCCCTACTCTCAGAGCTGTATTTAAAAGGTTGGGTTAAAAACTGTCTTTAAAAAACAGACTCCCCAAAGTATGCTCTATGTCCACCCAGTGTCAGTCACGCAAGGTGAAACGATTGCCATTTTTCAGTCCGTTGTCTTCTCTGTCTTTATTTGTGTAAGAAGCCCTCTGGAAGCACGAGGGAGCTGAGCAGATTGGTATTTCTGGTCACTATGTGCCATCCTTGCCCAGCTGGTGCTGTGCAGAAGGTCAGCTGAGACTTCAATGTATCCTTCTGGCCTCAAAATCTATTACTCTGTCAGCATTATTTCTTGCCTCATGCAAGTTCCTTGCTAAAATCAGACCCCAGCTGTGCCTGATGTTGTGCCAAACTCAGGTCCCAGCCTCACGAGCTGTCCTGTGCGTGGTCACAGAGACCTGAGGGGGCTGGCAGAAAAAAAATCTCCCGCAGAGCTACGTGCAGTGGATCTGCGGTGATGGGGAGCTACCTGGGGCAGATTCGCGGTGACGCTTTGTCCCCCCGCTGGCCGGGGCTCTGCCCACGTTTGCAGCCCCGTGTGGTGGCCTCTTTCCCCCTTTGCAATCCCACGTGCATGTAAGACGCTCTCAGGGATTTGCACAACGATGAAAAGCTCAAACGGGAGCCTGACAACAAGTTTCCCCAATGTGATGTGACCCATGGGTGCAGACACATTCCCACCACCCCAACCAGCCTGCGGTGGCGCTTCCTCAGGCCTGCGGAGAGCATGGAGAGGTGCGGGTGCTGCATCCCAAACACAGATGCCACAGCCCCACCGCTCACGCAGGTAGAAACATCGCAGGCTTCAACATCTGCAGGGCAGATCTCTCCCTCCCCTTCCCCAGGACTTTGCAGCTCAAACAGATGTAGGATCCTCTTCAATTTATGGTTTTTTTTCCTTCTCTGTCCCGGTCTTTGTGATCCCAAGGATTCACTGTTTGCAATATATTTTGGGAAGAGCCTGGCGTCTTGCCCTTGGCTGGGGCTCTGCCCCGTGCGGGGTAGGAATGCTGCTGGGAGAGGTGGACAGGGAGCATCAGCACTGGGAACGGCATTGGTGATGAGATTGCTTTTATAGTGCTCCTCTGCTGTGTTAAAGCACATAACAAAAAAACCAGTCCAACCTTTTATTTTAAAACAAAATCTATACGCTGGGCTTAGCCAGACCTGAGAGCACCTCTTAATTTTTCTTTAAATAACAAGTTGAGCGCTTGCCAAGACAAGAGGAGGAGAAAAGGGAAAAAATCAAAAGCATCTTCCTAACATGTTTGGGAAGCCGAGAAGTCCCCTATTACACAGTCGCGGTATCAAACAGCCTTTTTCCCCATGCAGATAAAATAATTCCCTAGATCTAATTTTAGACGATTCGCCGTTTTGTGTGGAAGCTTAAAAAAAATTTAACTGGTGTCTCATGAAAGTCAAATCGAGTTGGGTCTTTTTCTTTCTTTCTTTTTTTTTTTTCTTCCCTTAAAGGTGATTTTCCCCTTTAGATTTTAATACATCTTGGTGTTCTCACTAAGTGAAGCCATGAACAAAGTCCTTCAGCACAAACTGAGCTCCTCCTTGGCTGCTTTCATGCTGTGCTCAAATATGAGAAGGAAATACATATAGAGAGAGATATATGTGTGCATGCGTGTGAGCAAGAGATACTTAAGAGAGCGGTTTTCTTTTTTCAAATATTAATACTTAACCTGACCCACCTCTACAGTCCACCTCATTATTCATTTTATCCAATTTAGAGATGGGGAAACCGAGGCACATCGACTGTGCCCACATTATGAGGGATCCTGCTTGTTCAGCTCATGACCTTGCACCTCTGCCTTTTGGGTTGGATCCTGGTTTCAAAGCACCCTTGACAGGACGAGCATCCTCCAGTGGCAAGGTACATGCCTGGACATCTGGGGAGTGTCACGAGGCAGAACCGCTCAATGACACTGGCCCCACACGGGGAGGTCCCTGTGGCTCTTGAAGTAATTTGTAAGCAATTGCTGACCAGTCAAGCATTTAAATACTTTGCAGACTCAATTAAAAGGTTTGGGGGAGTCACTGGGTTTTGGGTTGTTTTTTCCTAAAAGCCTTTTAAATACCAATAAGCAAGTCTTTATTCATTTCCGCTAGCGTGATTGGCAGAGCGAGGATGCTGAAAGCCTGGGGCATTCAGTGAGCCATTAATCCTGCTGGATATCAGCTTTGTTAGCAATATTTTCTTCTCCAGCTGGGTGAGGTCTGACTGTCACCGAGAGCCTGGTGGAGTCAGACCCACCGTTGGTCTCAAGCTGGGGCAGCAAGCGTTAAGGTCATCAGCACACCCAGTCGGGCATATTTTTATCTCTCCCTGTGAAAAACAGCATGGAGCCAAGACACGAGGGCTTTGTGACAGCAGTTTCTCCTTGCTGAGCTTTTTCTTCTCTCTTCAAGCACTGTTGCCCTCTCCATTTGGTAAAACACAAAGATCTGGGCAAGTCTTGGCTGATGGTTGATGACAGAGGAGAGATGCTTTGAAGAGCCCCGAAGATGGGCCGGGCTCTTCCAGTTTCTGGTTTAGCTGGCCCCAGGAATTTGGGCCTTTCCAGTGACTGCTTCGGCTTTCCTTCCAGACTGTTAGATCCACAGGGGATATTTCATCTGCAGCATCACATGTATTTCACTCTGTGTTGAACACCCTGGCTTCACGGAAACCAAAAACTGAAGTGCTGCAGCTCTCAGAGGCTGCCTACTGCAGGCAGAAGGCAGGACACGCTGTGTGATGGCTTGTGCTGCTGAGGTCCTCGCAGCAGCCAAGAGGTTCTTGGCTGGCCAAACATCTCCTGGGCTGGTGAGGAAGGCAAAGTCTCCCCTGATCACTGCCAATCTGCCCTGGTGAATGAGGTTGCTCCTCGAGTCCCCCTCCTAGGATCAGTCAGTCTCTGAGCACCCGCCAAGTGGTGGGAGGATGCCCTGAGTTCACCTTCGCTTCTTCTCCACGACATCATATTTCCCACTCGGGCTCATTTCTTGCACTTCTGGCAGCTTTGGAGCATCTTTAGGAAAAGCAAAGCTTGCTTTTTCCCCTCCGCCACCCTCCACCACTGCCATTATCCCAGTCAGGCCAGGATGCTGTCCATAGCAATACTCATCATTGTCAATACTGTGTTTGATGGCTGGGTTCGCCAGGGTCAATATGGTCAGAATTCACCCCAGAATATTTTACAGCGGTTGTTACAGATAAAATCAATGAATCCATGAATGACTCACTACCAGCAAGCATGGGTTGGGCCTTCTGCATTCCATTGCGGTGTGAGATTGTGGGATAAATTAATTTTGCCTCTTTCGTGCCCCACCTCGTTCCCCCTCTACCCCCCC
>VZTL01005901.1:846-39561 GCA_013400535.1 Scopus umbretta | reverse complement strand
CCTTCAAACATTCATATTTCCCACCCCAAAGCCTCAGAAGGCGCCTCTAATGAGCCAGCTGGGCTCCATAAGCTCTTAAGCAGCTCTGGACATGCCCACATCACAAAAACCATTGCTGTGATAGCGGAGGTGAGCAGGACAGATTTTCAGAGGAGCTCATCTTCCACTGAGATTCTCCAAGGCTTGGGCAGACGTTGGATTAGGTGCTCATTATCCTCCCCCAGTTATAGCAACACATAATCCAGGGATGATGCTTTTGACAGGCAGAGATGAGCAAGGAGACCCATCCCTCCTGCCACTAAGGCGCTTCCAGCAGTTCTGTAGCTGGCCAGGCTCCCCGTCATCCATCGGGGATGCTACCCCAACTCTGCCCCGGGTTTAGCTTGCTTCTGGTGAGGTTCTCAAGGGTCTGCACCCTTGCTGTTGCTGGACCATCTCCCTCGCCTTCAGCTGGAGGTAATAAGTCCTTTTGACCCCTCATCAGATTTGTGAAAGGGTTTCCAGTGAGACCAGAGGGTTTCCAGCAGAGACAAACAGGAGGGACCGTATCTAGACCATTATCTCCAATCCCTGGGGATGGTGGCTTTGGGACACAGCAGCAGCTCCTCGGATTTTTCCTCTAGTGCAGCAACTGACTTGGCACTTTTGCATCTGTGTACTAACGAAGCAGTGATTAATTTCACTGGGCCACGCCGGGATCTTATTAAAAAGAGAGCAAGCACATCCTGAACCTGTCCCCGGCTCCCCTAGAGCGGGGCCGGGCTCTCTCCTCTCCCCCCTCCTTGCTTTTCTACTCTGCCTTCTCTCTCCCACTAAATTAATCTCCATTGCTCCAAAGGTCTCTCTCACACACACCGCTGACCCAAGCTCAAATTGATTTTTTTCCCCTTACCCCTCACCCCCTGCTGTTTTCTGCCAGCAAAGCAGAGAAAGGATTTTTTTTTTTACTAGTATTATTTTTATTTTTTATTTTTGGAGGTACTAAACTTTGACCTTCTGGGCTCTGGAAAAAAAAAATAATTTAGAAGTGAAAACTAATTATTTCAATGCAGGAATGTGGGGAAGGAGCCTGCAGGGTGGGGGCCCTTTTTCCTGACTACTTAAGGGGTGAAGTTATCAAGCCAGCTGCTGGGCTTTCATTCTTTCTTGGTTGCTCCCTGCCTGCCCCAATCCAGCTGTGGGTTGGGGCCATTTATTTCTTCTGTTTCAGACAGATCAGGGCAGCAGCATCCTGTCCTGTGGCTCTGAGATGTTATGATGGTCCTGATGTTTGTAAGCCCTTCACATTCACCCTCTTGGGTGTATATGTGGTTTATTTTGGGCAGAGGAGCCGGGCACGATGATGCACGATGGTGCTGATTGCGGTGCCTTGGGAAAGAGCCTGTCTCTCTCCCCTACCTCTCCACCTCTCATTAGCAAAGAGGGTCCTTGCAATTAGGTGATCAGCCTGGGAGCTGGGGATCTGCTGCGTGCCAGCCATGGAGCTACCTGGGAGAAGTTGCTGCCAAGACTCGGTACCATCTGCAATCCCAGTGCTGGATGGTTTTTCGGCTCAGCGGAGCTGGTCTCTTATCGCATCCCTCCTTAGCACCCCACTTCACCGAGGGCTTCTTGACGTGGCCAAGAGAGAAATGAGTGCTGCTGCAAAGCTCTCTTCAAGGAGAGATGCTCAGAAATTGCCATTCAAGTCCTCTTGCTGACAATAAAGGAGGCTACCGTGGCAAGTGCCCGCTTTTCATGAAGCTTTTCAGGTCTCCAGAAAGACCTGGCAGTGGAAATGTTTCCTGCAAGAGGAAACAAAAAGCACGCGTGTCTTTGTGACAAAGACATTTGAAGTTTTCTATAAAAGACAAAATCTTCATGCTGGTGTGCGGCAGGATGGTGGGGATGAGAGCTGGTCAGTCTCCACTTTCAGTCCTCCGCATAGAGGAGAATTCACTGGCAGAGGCAGCAAACGCCTGCATGAAGGAGAAGAAAATATAATCAGTAGCCCTGTTCAGTAAGTTATGGCTGAATGAGGAAAGTAGCAGGTTCATGATGTTTATGAAAAATCCACAGGACAGAGGGAAGAACTGGGCGTGGGAAGGGGAGCTGCAGTGGAGTGGTTATGTTGGTTAGGGTGTTTCTGAAGATCTAACACCATCACCAGCCTGAAGGGGATGGTTTTGCTGATGAGGCAAAGCTGTGGGTGGCACAGAAGTTGGAGGAAGCCCTGCAAGGGCCTTGTCCTGGCCCATTGGGGCACCTGAAATGCAGGGCGTCCCTACCACACCGGCCAACAACCCCTCCACTGTCCTCGGGTCTACGTTGTCTGCTAAGGGCAGGCACAGACTGGTGGGCGTAGGGAGCAGGAGGAAGGAGGAAAATCAAGGGGTGACCCTGATCCACTGGTCTCCACCTTGGAGGTGAAGCACCAGGGAGTTTTGTCTCCTGGGAAGTCAGAAAGGGATGGAAGGATGGAAGGCGCAGCTCAGGTCACTCGGCTCAGCTTCTCCTAGTTTGCTTTGTCAGCACAACTGCATCTGCCCTACAAGTGTCCTGCCACAAACTTCCCCCCTCTTGTGGGGTCAGGTGTAGCACAGGGGGTGCTGGATCCTCCCTCTCTCCTCCTTCTCCCACTCCTGAGCCTAGAGATGCTGCGGGAACACGTCCCGTGGAGGAGCACACGGGACCTTTGCTTTACTTCTGCACTGGGTAAAACATACCACTTGCCATGGCAGGGCCTCTTCCCTCCACGCACAGCATCCCCATAAGGAGTTTGCAGGCTTCTCCCAGCACACAGACAGGATGTTCTGGAGTCTGTTACATGCAGTGAGAGGACCATTCTCAGCCCTGTGCATGAAACGGTTGACTCACCTTGGCCAAAGAACAGAGGAAAATATGCGTCCATCTCTACTGGCCCTACGGGTCATTCCTTTCATTCCAGTGCTTGGACAAGGAGACAGTCATGCTCTTGGCAGGTGCACTGAGGGCAGTGTTAGTTAAACTGCGTCAAGGCCCAAGGGGGTTTGTGCAGATGAGGGTCATTCTGCTCTTCCTTGGTACAAGTGGGTCTGAAAAATGGGTGGGGAAGTCTGAAAGCCTGGCCTGATCATGGCACAGACAGCAGCTCTGGGAGGAGCATTCCAGCTCTCCGCAGTGAAACTCCTCCCTGGCAGGGACAGGACGGTCAGCCTCCTTCCAAGGGTCAACCTGGTGTTGGATTTCAGCTCCAGGGCCCAGGTGGGGAAGCTGGCCCCAAAATGCCTCTGTGCGCGAGCGCAGCTAAGGCACCAAGTCAGCAGCTTGGGAACTGGCTCCTCAGCAGCTTCTGAGGGACATCTCAAGGACGATGCTCCTGCAGAGGCCACACAGGGCTGGGATGCCAGGATGCCATGCACTGCACGGCGTGGCCAGTGTGTGGCAGGGGTGGAGTGGAAGGAAGAGGGCAAGAAAGAAGTGGAAGGAGTTTGGGGTGGACTCGTCCCTGAATCTGGTATAGGAGCAAATCTGGGATAGGTGGGTATTGGGCGAGTGTTCACTTTGCAAGGGTCTCGGGGCCATCTGCCCACCAGAGAATTTGCCTTCCTGCTGAGGAGCACCTTGGTCAGGCAGTGAGAGGTTCAGGACACCCCTTACCATGCCCGTAAAGCGGGACTTGTAGGACCAGCCTTGCATGGGGACAGCCCCTGCTCCAGGGACTCCCAGTGCTCTTGCAAAAGTGGAGAGAGATGTGACCTTCAGGAGGGAGACAGAGGTAACAGACCCATCACACAGGGACTCTGAGGCACCAGGGATCACCAGAGTCCCAGCCTGGTGCATGAACAGATGGGAAGAAAAAGGCACAGGGTTGATCCCAGGCAGCTTTGGTATCCTCGACAGGAAGATTTGCCCTTCCTTTGCTGAGCTCTAAAGCTCTGGTGCCGTAATGTTGTCAAAGACAGTCCAACAGGAGAATGAGACTGGACTTCCTAAATATCAAACCCAACCCAAATTCCAGCTTCCTTTCTAGACCCAAATGCAGACAAAACAGGACTTTTTTTGTTTTTTTCCCCACCAAAAAATCATGGGGAAACATTTCCTGATCTCCCTGGACAGCAGAAGTGATATTCACAGCTTCTCTATCCTTCTTCCTCTAAAGAGGTCTCATGTGGTCTGAAGGGGCTTTGCTCCTTGCACCCCACCAGAATCCCCTCCCAGCCACCTCCATCTTGCAGCAGCCCAGGAGCAAGTACAGGAAGCCAGGGATAAGAAAAAGGAAGATATGGGGAGCAGAAGGGATGGGGTCAGCCATTCCCTGAGCTGTGTAAAGGTCCCTGCTTGGTGCTGGAAGAACCCAGCTCCTTCTCCTACAGTTGTTTACCGTTGACACTTCACAGCCTGGAGGTCGGTCGTGTCAGAAAAGGGTTGAAGCATCCGGAAAATAAATGCTTTGGGGGCTCATCTGCAGGGTGGAACATATCCAGGTGGTTATGTTGTGTCCTCAGAGGCTGCTCGGGTTTCTTCTGCTTTGCTCTGCAGAACAGCCTGGCGTTGGACGGCAGGGGAAGGGAGAGGTGGTAGCTGGGGAGGATGTTTCCCAGCAGAGCTGCTGGGGCACACGTCCAGCTGCCAAACAATATGGGGATGCAAATGCTGGTGTACTGCTGGCCCACAAATTAGGGGATCCAGCAGCCAGCTGGGGAGTCTGCAGGGCAGGATGGAGGCCACGAGCCTCCCATGGGGCATGCTGGAGCTGGAGGAGTGGGTGTCACTGTCAGTGGCTGAGGCACATCAGGTCCTTTGGGATGTGTCCACATCACAGCCACAAGTATCAGTGTAGGCAGTGTCCAGCTACCCTGGACTGGTGCAAAAATAGACACAGCCCCTTTGCCAGAGCCTTCAGAGAGTTTGGGAGATGGTAGGAAGGCAGTAGGTCATGCAAGGTTAGAGCTGGCCCAGGTACGCCAGAGCGATGCTGCAATCCTGGGAGATATATCAGTGAAGGCATGACCTTCACCTGCCCGTTTGCCCACACCTCTGCTGTGTGTTGCAGCCAGGGCGGCAGGGAGGCCGGATGAGAGCACGTGGCTGATTGCCCCCCCCAGCACGTGAAGAGCAGTGGGATTTTGGGGTGGGGGGTCCCTAGGTGTCAAGGCAAGGCTTTCCCGTTCCTTAGCAGAGTGGCTTGGTTTGAATCGATGGGATCCACTCAGATGCCCACAGCATATGCAGAAAGGAGAAACAAAATTAAAAAAAAAAAACAACAAACGAAACAATAAACCAACACACCCAACAACACGTTTACCGAGATGAAACATTTATATGCCCATTTGATCTTGGAAATGTAATTACTGCCGCTTGCCCATTGATCGCAGCGAGGCGTATTGACCAGCCCCGGTGCTTGTGGAGTCCTCATCCAGCTCCACGAAGGTACGTACGGCTGAGGCCAAGCCCGGAGCCAACTCTCCTCATGGCTCCAGCCCCTTACGGTAACCCCACCTTGATGTGCATCACCCGAGGGACAGCAAATGCCTTTTTGCTCTCAAAAAGGGTTGTTTTAGGATGTAGTGGTGTTTTACTTCCGTCACCAGCTTGGCTTCCCTGGGGCCCAGGTGGATTGAACCTGCATCTCTTTGGGACAGGAGTGTCTGGGGTGAGCCTTGCTGTGACGCTGTTCAGCTGGAAAGAGGTCAGGAGCTGGCGTGATGGAGAACAGTTGGTAAACAGCATGGGGTGCCAAGTGGAGAAGCTGGGACCACTGGGCACCGGGCTTTCCATCTGAGGAGAAGATGCTTATTGCTCTGCTCCCAAGGATTCAGGAAACACCCGCTTTCCTGAGGGCTGCCCGTGGACGTATGGCATCTGCAACAGCACACAAGGATAGCATGCATAAGGATGCGTGTGGGACAGTTGTCTCATGGACACTCAGGCTTTTGGGGCAAGTGGAGGCATCACATCCCCATGTGCCTCCACCTCCCACCCACCACCGGCAGCCCTGTGGGTTTTGGGCCCGTTCTGCTGAGCTGGTTGCACGTGCAGCTGCATGTTGGCGGGGAGAGCAGCACGCTCAGATGAGCAGAAGATGCTCGCTTCCCTCTGGACGTATGGGTGCAACCCTTCCCTTGGGTTTAGGATGGAAAAACCCAGAGTGAATTCACAAAACTCCCCTGCCCCAAGGCAGCCATCGCTTCTACGCTCACCTCTCTAAGGTCCCAGCTGCCCAAAGGTGAATATGCAGACATCCAGCGTGTTTTCCACCCTTCGCCCAAAGTCACGGTGCAATCATAAACAGGGGAAACCCCTCAGATTTCAGCCTCAAAACCCCCAGAGTGGGTCAGATCAGCTGCTTTTCGCGCCCCTTTGCACTAGTGAAGTACTTTGTAAGTTCGGTGATCAGGGCATGAAAATCTACGGTTTTAATGCAAGTGGTGTTTTCTTTCATTCATGTTTATTTTTGTTGAAATTCTCCGTGTTTCCAATGAGAAAATGAAAATGCAGAGCCTCAACCTCCAAGTTTTTGATAAATGAAACTTTTTAAAGCCAATTGGATAGTTCTTAACAAACATACCTAAGTAATACCTTGAAGGGGTCAGCAGGATTTGGGTTTTTAAAGACGACTATCTAAACACCACTTTTTCTGAAAATTTTTCATAAGTAACAAACTCCATTTCCCAAATCCTTCCTCTTCAGGTGAAGGTTTATGCAGGTTCCAGAGGGTTTTAATCTTTTTTTTCCCCCTTTCTCTCTTTTTTTTTTCTTAAAAAATAAAATCTTTTCATTTAATATTTCTGAAGGAAACCTACCGTTAATCTGTCCAAATGCTGCAAGTAAGGGCCACCCGGTGTGTGGTAACAGCCATCTACCTTACAGCAATAATGCCGCAAATGGATCCCCGAGGGGAGGTGAAAATCCTGATTTACTATCAGCAGCGGATCTCTCGCAGAGGAGACGTAACCGCTGTATGACCAGGTAGGATTGTGGAGAAAGGCAGGGGGCTCAAATTGGGAAGGGATGAGCGAGGGGATGAGCGCATTGCTACTCCATAAATACAGGATTGGGGCAGGGGACCGGGATCTCTCCGGCTGTGGGTTTTTGAGGTTGCAGGAATATGAGCGGTGGCACTTGCGTGGTGATGTTGGGTCTCTTCTGGCTTCAATCCAAGCAAATTTGATCGGGCCACAAAAATTCCTCCTGGTTTCCACCAGTGAGCCCTGTGTTAAGCAGGGATGGGCACAAGGTAAAGGCCCCGCAGGGAAGGCTCAGATGGAGGATAACGTGAGTGGGGTTGCTACGGGGAGAGAGCAAGATGCTGGGGTTCATCTCCCAGCAGGGCTCCCCCAAAAAAGACTCCCTTCCACTCCTGGGCGCTTTGGGAAAGTGGGTTCATCCCTACCCTGCACCTCGGTTGCAGAAAGGGGTTCACACAGCTGGCCCTTGGCGGTGGTGGTGCAAGACATGGAGCTGTGTTGGACGTGCTCTGCAGAGGCCTCTGGCCTCTGAAATCCTGAATTTGGCCCCTCTGAAGCTGCTCCCAAAGCAAGGCATCCCCATGGATGGGGGGCACGCGAGGAGGTCCGAGGGGCGTGCAGGACTCTAGGAGCATTCCTGATCACCACCACCCTATTGAGCTGGATCTCTCTGGTCTTACATTCTCTGGTCTGGGTCTTGCACTTTGTGCTCTCAGGATGCCGAGGAATGAGGGAAGGGTTAAGAGGATTGAGGGCTGCTCAAGCCTCCCTGCTGTGGGGCCGGCGGCCCCCCTCTGTGGTCTCAGGGTGGAGAGGAGGGCTGCAGGTTAAGGACACCCCAGGGAAGGCTGCCTCGAATGCAGCCCATTTCTAGAGGCTTTTTCCAAGCCGTGCTTTATTTACCTGTTCAATATCAGAGAGCAATTCCCACTGCAGCCTTAACATTACACGCTACAAAGTGCTAACTCCGCGAAACACGGCTTCCTCTTAAAGGAGCACATGCCGTAACACTCTGCACCCCACCGGTGCGTGGGGCGCCCGCGCACCTCCAAAAATGCCCCACGAGGGGCCCGCAGGCTCCACAAGAGCAGCTGCATATGGCTTTGCACACGCAGCATCTCCCCACGTGCACACAGAGTGCATTCGCACGCTCGGAGATGGATGGCGGCCCCACGTTCACGCCTGCAGCAAAGCTCTGTTCATGGTATGTTGCAGGCATGCACTGTGCACACCCACCCACCCCCAGAAGCGGAGGGGAGTTTGCTCAGATGCTGCTGGGGGCTCCAGCGTGCTCATCCTGTGCACATCTGGCTCCGAACCTGTCCCTTGGAGGCTATCCAGGGAGGTACGGAAATAGGAGCCCACTGCAGCAACAGAGTGTGCGGGAACAGCAGAGGACAACACACGAAGGGGCCAGGAGAGGCGTTCCAGACCTCCGTGTGTTGCTATTTTTTTGTTTGTTTGTTTTTCAGTGTCATCTCCAGGGAGAAAAGGGGCTGAGAAACCACCACCAGGATGAGGAGACGCTACAGGGTGGAGAGTCCTGTGCAGCACCTTGCCACCATCAATGTGCCTGTGACCCATGAGAGAGAGACAAGTCGCAAAAGACCTTGCTGAGCCACGGGTTCCCCCTTGGGTGCACCAGCCTCAGCCCCCACGGGCAGCGCAGGAGGTCTTGAGCCACGTGCGGGTCCCATCTGCAGTGCGACACCCCCGTCCCTCCCCAGCCCACTGATTTGCACCCTGACAGCATCTGCTGTGGTACTAGCTCATGCAAACTCCCATCTCCATCCCCACTGTCAGCCTCGGCCATGTCCCAAGGTAGGGAGGAGGATGGAGGCTCAGGGGCATCACAAGCCGTGGTCTCTGGCTGCAGTCCCAGCCCCAAACAAGTGCCTCTCCCTGGGAGCCAGGAGATTGCCCAGGGTTTTCTGGTACAGGGGAGGCCCTGGAGTCTTCCCTGCCTGCCGGTGACAGATATGCTCATCTGCTGGTGACTTGTGCTGTCGGTGGCTCCCCTCCTTGTGCTGGGGTGATAAATGGATTTACCCTGCATGAAATTGCTGGCAGCAGCTCGGCCAATCCATCAGCTGTTCCTTGCTCACCACTTTTCAGTTCCCCAGGTGAGCCTGGTACCCACAGCCTTTCCCTGAGGCTCAGAAAGCCTGGGATGGAGACAGGGACAGGATGAGTTGGGGTCCAGGGGAGCAGGGACATCCTGTAGGGTTGACCCCATGGGCTCCCCAGCACTTGGCACGTGGTTTCAGTGCTTGCGAACTAGTCAGAAAGCATCTTCACATCCATATTTTTAATTCCAGCTTTTTGATTTGAAACTCTACCGGATATCACCCCAGTTGTGTGATGGGGCTTGGCCCCATGGAAAGCCTGACCCGAGGTGGGGGGGGGGTCAGCTCTGCCCTCCAACCCTGAGGCTGGCAGAGGGGTGGAGAGAGAAATTGTGGGGTGGTGGAGAGGGACGGTGGGGCCAGAGGGAAGCGACGGGTTGGGGATCATGCTGCGGAGCTGCTCCCTGCCTTGAGCTCATGCCTGTGCTTGGCAGAGCCCGACTCCGTGCAGCCTGAGGATTAATGCTTGTCCTTGCATTTCCAATGGAAACCTGTCTGCTTCAGAGGAGCCGGCTTGCCTGGTACTTTTCCTGCTGAAACGTGGATGCTGGGACAGGGACAATCCTCCCTGAGAGGATGAGGCAAGGCTATGGGGAAGGTGGTGGGGCTCCAGCCAAGCCTGGTCTTGGGTTGTCCTCCTGGCATGGGGCAACAGCTGTGGATGTCAGTGCAGTGTGGATATGGACCTGGATTTGGACGGGGACGTTCGTTCAGAGGGATGGGCAGTGTCGACAGCAGGGTTGAGACCTACAGCCACAGCCAGGAGAAACGTGAAATAAGTCAGGTCCGGCTAAATCGTGGATGCCCAAACTCCCAGCCAGGGCTTGCGGATATTACAAATGCCTCCACCAAGGGGATGCACTTATTCGCTTCCATCGGTTTCAGCTGAGCTGAAACCTGTTCCCATCTCCTCTCACCCTGGACATACATTCAGGTGCTGCCTGCCAGGGCTAGGAGCCATTTCTTTCTCACCTGGAGCAGCAGAAGGGAAGGCAGAGCAAGGACGGGACACAAGCAAAGGGCAAAAGGAGGTTTACAGCTCATGGACCAAGGATTGCACATCATCCCTGCTCAGCTGTGAGCAGAGATTCTCCCGTTCCCTGCGGGTGAGGTTTAAAAGAGCAACTGGGCTGCTCTGACAGCTCACAGGGAGCATCCTGATGCCTCAGCAAAGGGTGTCCTTGGTGAGGGGACCCCCAGGCTGCTGCCCCCATGCAAGCACCGCTCTTTGCCACCGTAGCACAGTGTTGGGGCTTAATCAATAGCTCTGGATATAAAGAGCAGCAGCAGCAGCATTGGCGTGGGCTTGGGCAGGGTAATGGATGGGAAAAGCCAGTTCACAGAGAGGAAAAAAAAGAAAAAAAAAATCAATGGGCAGGATTGAGATGACATCATATCGCCATTATTATATCATCAGCCCCGCGCTGCTGATTTATTGCTCGGGTAATCACTCTCCTTCCGCACCCGCTGGCCTCAGCTCGGCGTCTCCTGCCCTACTTACACCAGAGCTCTCAAAAAGCGGCTCTTGGGTTAAAAAGCAGAGACCGGGGCCATTATGGGCCCTGTGACGTCCCTCTGGCCTCCTCATCCTCTGCAGGTGTCCCCAGAGAGAACTGGGGAAAACAACGCTGCTGGTTCTTCGCTCTTTGCCTTTGCGCCAGGGCACGCTGGTGCATCCTTTGGGGATGAGCCTTGGCTCGGAGGCTTCCTGAGCCTGTGCTAATCTCTTTGCTCTAATCGTGTTTTCATTATTTGCCTTTCTTTCTGTGGAGGGAAACACAGAAAGGAGAGCTCAGTCCCTTTTGAATAGCCAGATCCTCGGTGGGGGAATCAAAAACCTTCTTTCAAGCCTTCTGACACGTCATCTGTTATACCTGTCCTGGTACCAGGATAGAAATTCAGCTTGTTGACTTTCCCACTTTCCCAGCCTCCTTTCCCGTCCCTTTCTGTTGAGTTTTGGTGGAGACAACATCAGCACGGCACAACGCCTGCAGCCTTTCACTGTGAATATGGCAGGGAAAAGGCCACGGTGAAGATGCCACCTCCAGCTACGGTTTTCTCTAAAATCACAGAAATGATCATGTTGGCTGCGGGCTGATTTAAATAAAAGACAAAAAAAAAAAAGTCAGGAGAAAGTAAACACGCCCCAAATCGGGTAATTAAGAAGTTAAAGTCTCTGTAGAAACATTAGCTGAGTAGCATTACACACGTATGGCAATTTTCAATGGCTGTTCAAGCAATTTAATATGTGCTTTAATACATCTGTGTTCTCCACAGTACGGGGCCTGGGCAGGGAGGCTGATTTCGGCTCAGTAAGGATTAAATGATTTGGTTATATCGCATAAGCAGCTGAGGAAATGCCACCTCCAAGCCCTCAACCTGGCGATTAGAGAAGATAAGGGCAGCAGCAGACCCAGCCCAGCCAGCTGACCCCACGTGCCTCAGTTTCCCCTCTCTGTAGGACAGACTGCTCCAAGGAAGCAACAGCATGAGAGTCCTGGGGACGCGTCTGGATGGCCAAGCCAACTAGGCATGGGAAAAGACAAATTTTCATGCAGGGCTAAACTGAGTTCAAGCAAAACATCCCTCCGGAGTCCTTGCGATCCACGTAACCCTCCTCCCTTTTTTCCCCCAGAGCCCAGAAGAACCCTCCCAGCTTGACTGGCTCTTCCCACTGCGGGGACAGGCGCTGAACCCCCCAACCCCCCCAAGTCCCGCCACCCGCTATTCATTTTTGAACTTTGCCAGGCGCTGACTCACTGCTTTTTCTCACATCCCGCCGTAGCCTTGCCGCAGCCCTCGCTTTCCCTCTGCCGCTCATCTTGTCGCCTCGTCAACCATAAAAACAAAACCGTGGCAATCACGGCCGTTTTGGCAGGGCTGGTTGCCCGCGAAGCCCCCCTGCCTTGCCGTTAAACCGGGGTTCGTTCTCCGATGGCCGAAGCTCGGCACTCCAGGGCTGCAGCGGTGCGGAGGCCGCACCATCTCGTTGCTCCGGCCTCCCCGCCAGGCTGTGCAGCATCCAGATGTGCAGGGCTCAGCGTTCAGCTGTGCTGGATTCGGTATCCAGCTGTGCCAGGCTCTAGATCCCTATGCAGAGCTCAGTATCCAGCTGCGCAGGATTCAGTATCCAGCTGTGCAAGGCTCCTGACCCCTGTATAGAACTCAGCACCAGCCCACGCAGAGATCAGCGCCAGGCTGAGCAGCATCCAGATGTGCAGAGCTCAGCATCCAGATGTGCTGGATTCACTATCCAGCTGTACCAGGCTCCTCATGCCCATGTAGGACTCAGCACCAGCACGTGCACAGCTCAGAATCAGGCCTCACAGCACCCAGATGTGCAGAGCTCAGCATCCAGCCGTGCCAGAGTCATATCCAGCTGTGCAAGGCTCCTCATCCCCGTGTAGGACACACAACCAGCCTAGCAGAGCTCAGCATCCAGCTGTGCAGCATCCAGCTGTGCAGAGCATCAGGGCACAGCATGTAGCTTGTAGGATTCAGCATCCAGCTGTGCAGGGCTGCCCTGGGGCACCCTGGCCAAGCGGGGGAACAGGGAGAGTGCTTGGACGTACGTTGGACATCCCCACCAAGGCAGGAGTCCAGGGAGAGGCGGAGAAGATTCACAGCCGGCGGCTGACAGCAGGGATTCACTCCAGGGAAAGGGCAGGGAAAGTTTTGGCAGAACGGAACTGTTTCATCATCGAGATCTCATCAAGCTGGATCTTTCCTTGGGGAATTTTTGTTTTTGCTTTTTTTTTTTAAAAAAAAACAAACCAAAACATTTCCAGTGAACATTTCCTTGCCTGAAAGTCACCTGCGTCTTATGGTGGGGTTGCAGTTTGGTTTTCTTTCAAACAGTAGAGGACCTAATGTTTCTGGATATTATGGCATAAGAGGTGCTGCCCGTTAATGTATTCCTTGACCCTGGTGGCAGCATCCGTGTGTCTCCTCTTGGCACCTTGCAGCATCGTCAAGGGATTAATGAGGGATGTAGGGGAGGCAGAAGGGACCTTTGAGACCCCTCCAACTCGCTGCCGGTGTGCCCGCAGCCTGGACCGTGCTCCCTGGCTGAGCTGCTGGCTGGAGGTGGCAGATGCCACCACCCTGCCCTGCCGCACGGCTCTGGGGGCAGCGATTTCACCGGGGCTTGGCAGCGCAAGGTTATGGACTCTCTGATTTTTAATTAATGCGATTGACTCGGTGCGTGTTGGGAAAGGGGAGGGCCGGGGACGGGAAATTGTCCCTTCGAGGGACAAACCCTGACAACCTTGTCATCCCCAATTAGCGGGTAATTACCTCAATGACGTACATCTTTATTAATCCAATTAATAGAGCCGGGTGGTGTGACCTCGGCAGTTCTGCTGACTCAGGGTGATGCTCGCCAGGAGGGGACGCAGGAAGGGGGTGGAGGAAGGAGTGAATGCCTCCTCTCCCAACCCCTCTTCTTCATCACTAATTAGAGTGGCTGTTTGCGAGCCCACACACTGGCATGGCTCGAGCAGACATGGATGTCTCCCAGCCTGATCCCAGCTCTTTCCTCTTTCGTTCCTCCTTTCCCTATCTGCTGTCTATCTGCCTTCTTGTCTGTTTGTCCCCTTATCCATCCACCTTCCAAAAGACACTTCTCCAGGGAGAAACAACCCTATCTCAGGGTGTCTAGCCCCAGATGGTGGTGATCCAGGACATGGGAACGTCTCCCAGTCTGGAGTGTTGGGCTTATCCCCTATGCCTTCTTTGAAAAGCTTCAAAGGTTGCAATGCACAAAGCTTCCCTGGGTGGAGAAAAGCTCAGTGCTGGATGACAGGATAGATGGAGAGATAGATGGACGGACAGATGGATCAATGGAAGGATAGAGAGGTGGATAGATATATAGATTGATTGGTAGATAGATGGATGGGTAGATAGGTGGACAGATGGACTGGCGGATAGATGGACTAGTAGATAGATAAATGGATAGGTGGATGGAGAGATAGATAGATAGACAGACAGATAGAGGTGAATGAATGGATGGATGGATGGATGGATGGATGGATGGATGGATGGATGGATGAATGGATATTGATGGGGCTGAGGCAAATAGATTGATGATACTGATGTGCATGTCTATGTCTATGTCTACGTCTATGTCTAAGTACATGGGACCAGGTATCTAGGAACCTATGGGAATAGCTGGACAGACTGACGTCTGGGTGGGGAGACAGTCAGACCAGATAGTCAGACAGGCAGCCCCGGCCATACCTCTGAGGAGGCCACCACGGGCCATGGGCAGCCAATGCTGCCCAGTAGGATGATGGTGCTGCCTGCACATGCTGATGGACTTTGTGGACCGCAGCCACTTGTCCTGGCGATTGTAAAGGGGACACCCTTGCAAAGCCAGAGGGGGTGCATCACAAAGGGGGGTGCCCCCTCCCTCTGCAACAGATGGTCTGGGGGTGCTGGTGCTCTCCCCTAGGGAGGGGACACTCTGAAGGTCTCACGTCCGTGAGGCCACCGGCTGGGGTGGGATTCGCTGCCGGTCACTACCCAGGCAGGGCAGGAGCAGGGGAAGGTGGAGAGAGCTCTTTTTTTTTTTTTTTTCATAGCTCTCTTGTGGAGCGACCTCTCCTCTGTCTTTCCCCACAGATGGAGCCTCAATTAAATTCGGAAATACATTTTTTAATAGGACTTTCACCTCAGCTCCCTCCCGGGCTATTAAAGCCATTATGGCAGAGTTAAGTAAAGAACTAGCGGCCAGGCAATAAGCTTGAGAGCCTCTGTTGCTGTCATCATATGTTTATGGCCCAGGCAATGTTTGCTTTATTAAAGATTCAGGAGCCATTTCCGAACGGCTCAGTTCTGTCCTTCCCATTAAAGACTGGGCCCTGGTGAAGGAGGCCCTTCGTGAGTGCAGGGAAAAAGAGGAGGACTGCTCCCGAGATGGGAAAAAAATAGCCTGAGTTTGTTGGGAGAGTCTAGGGGCTTGGCAGGAGTGGCTCCATGGCAGGAGAGAAAGAGGGAAGAGGCAGAGAAGGGAGATGCACCCCACCCCACTGCTGTGAATTTATTGCCCCTGGGTGCTGCAGGGAAGGGCCCCTCCAAATGTCCCAGCGTTTATGTGCCCCTCGTCCCCAGGAGCCGAGCGGGACCCACAGCTCCTGGCGGGTCATGCGGGCTGCTGGCTTGGCCCAATGCAAGGGCACATCCCTGCCTGGCTCAGCTGCTGCGTCTAGCCTTGCAGAGCCAGGTCACACCAGCTGGGCTTGCTCCGAGCCATGAAGGATCCCCAGTAAGTAGCAGGACCCTGAAACCCTCCTTTCCTCACAGCATGACCCCCCTGCTCCATAGCAGGTCCCCCGTTGCTCCACAGCATGACCCTCTTGCCCTGTAGCACATCCACCTTGCTCTACAGCACGCCCCTCTTGCTCCATAGCGCAACACCCTTGACCCACAGCATGGCTCTCCTGCTCGATAGCACGACCCCATTGTGTCATAGCATGATGTCCTCGACCAACAGCATAGCCCCCTTGCTCCGTAGCGTGACGTTCTTGCCTCCTAGCATGAGTCTCTTGCTCTACAGCATGACCCTCCTTCATCACAGCATGACCTCCTTGCTCTATAGCACATCTGCCTTGCTCCATAACATGACCTTCCTTCATCACAGCATGATCTCCTGGCCTCGTAGCACGGCCATCGTGACCTCATTGCTTGGCGTAGACCCAGACTGGCCTCCTAGTGCAGCCTGCAAAAGTCCTACATCCCTGGTCTGGCCTCAGTGGAGTTTGAGCCACAATGGGAACTTGCCCATCTCTTGTGGTTGCTCTTGCAAAGAGAGGCAGCTCCTCATACAGGGGTGCAAATCCCAAAGCGGGGCAGCTTTGTACTCCGTCTAGGGTAAAAATTTTGCAGGTTAAAATAAGGAAGAGGGGGCCGTGCGAAAGCTACTAGCTTACAAAAGGTGACCCATAATGCCTCAGGAAAAGTTCTGCAGATGAATCCAGTAGAGGACCAGCATCTTCCCCCATCCTCCCGTGGACTACAGAGCACAGACCCTTCAGAAACGCTCATGTCCCACAGAAAACAGGGCACAAGGGATCAAAGGAGGCTCCCTTTCCACCCCTGCCCTGCTGCTAAACCAGGTGCACTCCCACACGGGAGACGCTTGCTCCCACGCGCGGGAAGGTGGCTGAGCACTCCTCAGGGACCACATAGGGATGGAGGGGGTAGTCCCAGCCACTGCTTTTGTCCCTGGTAGGAAGCATCTGAGGGTGACGGGCCCTGGGGACAGGCAGGCGTGTGGCAGGTCCCTGCTGGTGGCAGCTGGCCTTCCCTCCTCTCCCAGCAGCACTTCGCCCGCTGCGCAGCTGCAAGAAGACTTGCTGCCAGGCAGCAGCGAGGCAATTGCTGAAGCAAGAGCTGGCTTGGGTGCGAGCAGGTTAAGATCGGTCTGCGGAGTCGTGGAGCGACATGCGTGGGGGTAGGTGACAGGTCGGGACTCAACCACCATCCCACCCCGTGCTGGGGTGGCTCGGGGTGGCAAAGGGGGGGCTTGGGGTGACGGAGGGCTGGCTGGGCTGTGGGGAGCAGGATTGAGCGCGTACCGACTCTGCCCTCTAGTGCAATGCTGCCAGCTCGCATCCCCACCAGCTCCTGAACCTGCTGGTCTCTTCCCTGCAGCCTCCAGCACCTCGACCTGAAGCCCAGCCTTGACCCAGCCCAACTCTGCTGCCCTGGGGGCTTCACACCCCTCTGGCACGGTCCTGCTCTTGCGGCCTCACATCTGGCGAGCTTCCTAGTGCTGTTTGCTGCCACGCAGGAGGCCTTCAGCGCCTCCAAGCTGCTGGGGAGCCCGGGCCAAGAGGAGACCTTGTAAAACTCAGAAAACCCCTTGGCAAGGCTTTTAGGATCAGCCCAGGGGAGCAAGCCCCACCATTGCAGCCCCAGTGGGGCCCGAGGGCCAGCTTGCAGGAACAAGATGGGTGCTCCCAGTGCTCCCAGGAAAACATCACCCTTTCCTTTCCAGGGTGGACAGAGAGCTCAGGGTGCTCTACACCCGAGGACGCTGCACTGCAATGCTTGGCTTTCCTTCTTGCAGGTGTCCCCCGCAAGGACCTCGCAGGGTATATGGGTTAAACCAGCTTTTCATGCCATGCTTTGCCACGCACCGGTCTCTAAAGCCCGCCCCCCCAGGGACACCGCTACTCACCCTGGGGTGGCAGGGTGAGTCGAGGGGTGCCAGCCTGACTGGGCAGATGTGGGGGTGCCAGCGCTGCGAGGAGCAGACCCATCGGACAGGGTGCTGCTGCCCTCCAGCGGGCTCAGGCTGGAAAGGAGGGTGGCAGTGGGCACCCCGCTCTGCACCAAGCCCAGGGGTGCTCAGGAGGGCCAAGGTGGGACGTGGGGCTGAGGATGACACCTTCCTTGGAACGGGGCGAGCACTGGACAAGGGACCAAGCGGGCAGAGCGTCGCTCCCCTTGCAGGGAGCAGGAGAAAGCCTGCTTTGCCCCCTTCCTTCTCCCGAGACGGCCCGAATGATCTGCTCCTGGCCCAGGACTGTTCGGAAGCAGCACCAGGTGCTGCAGAAGGTCCCGATCCCGCTAACAAATTGCAAAATCAGCATTGCGAGCATCTTGCACAGGTGCAGCATCCCAGCACCAACCCATGCCGGGGCTGGGGGCCATCAGCCCGGTAGCCACTTTCCTTCTGTTGTCCCCGGGGACAGGCAGGAGCATTAATTTGTAGCTGGCGACAGCTCCAGAGGAGCCATTATGGGTTACGGTGCCAACGAGCCGTGAAGCGAGGAGGCAGGCGCACGGCCGCAGCTCCCGACACTGCAGGTACCTTCTCCTCTTCTATTAAGAGAGCCGTTGTGTACTTAATGGAGGGGAAAATCAAAACACCTTCCCACCACGCTGGAAGGGCTGATATATGGGCTGGGAGATTTCTGTTATTGAGCGTGAAGCTCTGAGAGGAGAAAAATTCAACCTCAAAGGCAGGAAACTCGACTGAACCCCCATGGGTTTGCTGGGGGGGGGTTCCAGGGTGGTGGGCACCACCGTTTTCTGTCACAAGGGCCCTAGAAATCAGGAAGGGATACAAATAAACCCTCTTTGCACCTCCTCTCCAGTCACAAGATGCTCCTAAGAGTTGCATTAACCAGTCCCAGCCCAGGACGGAGGAGCATTGTGCATGGCCTCAGCTCCTGAGCCCACCTGGAGCTCCTCTCTGCAGGGACAGAGGTTGGAGAGACCTCAAGTTCTTGGTTACTGTAAAGCTGTTTTTGCAATGGTTCTTGTGCTTTCTACCCACGTTGGCCTCCACCACCAGGATCCTACAGGACCCCGCCACCTCCAGGTCCAGATGGAGAAGACAAGCATGGAGAGATTGAGCTCCACAGCCTCTCAGCAAAGAGGGAGGGAGCACCAGGCTCTTGCTGATGGAGCACACATCTCATCTGAAAATGTGTTATCAGAGGGGGAGGCGATCCCAGCTATGGAGTCACGAGTTTCCCACAGCCACTGAAGGTAGGTGGGAAAGGGATCTACTGCAGCAGAACTTCCTGTGGGTGGCCTAAAAATCTCGGTAGGGCGTTGAGGTTGGTGCCGGGTACAGGAGCCCTGATGAAAGGGAAACACCTCAAATTACAAAAATATGTCACAGGAAGTCAGATGCCATTTTAACCCTGGCTTGGTAGACAGGAGAAAGAGAGGCTCCCCCCCTCCACCATTTCGTATATTAACCCAACGTTGAAAGCACGGACGCTGGTTTGCTCCCATCTAAAGGGGTTTAAACCCAGCTCTGTGTCTCTGAAGAGGAGTTACTCTGCCCTTTAACCTCCTGCCGGGGTGCACTGGGGTGCACACAAGGGACTCGTCGGGCTGCCAGGACCCATGGTCCAGCCACGCAGGCGTGGGCTTGGTCATCCTCCCAGTATGGCGGGGAGGTGGGGTCCAGTGAAACACAGACCCCCAAGGGAAAATGGGGTGGGGAGGCCGCCCCATGCCAAGACTCTGCTGTTTGCCAGCTCCCAAGGAGCTCCTCCAGCACGAGTGAGTGATACCTTCATTCCCATCAATGTTTTCTTCCAAAAGCAAGGGGTTTAGAAACCTTTTTTGGAAACCCAAAACCAGCAGATCAAAGCATGCTGTGTGAAGCAAAGATGGCTGTCTTGAACAATTTCTTTTTTTCCTTTTTCCAGGAGAAAAGCCCCCACAAGATCCAGCCTGAGCCCCGCTCCTCACCTCCTGCATTACTTCCATGAAAAAACTCATGCGACAAAGCCACCGGTTCCCACTACACCACGCTGGAGATGCTCACCAAGGGCTGTTGGGCTGATCCGGATGCTTAGGAGCTCAGTTTGCCTTGGATTAACCTCAACAGCTCCAGATTTGTGTAAAAATGACCCAAAACTGACCGATTCAGAAGCCCAACCGGGGCTCGCTCCCCTCCACGGCCGGTGCACCCAGTCCACCTGCGATTCGCAACAGAGATCCACGCTATGAAGTGTTTTCGCATCAGTGCTTTTTAATCCATAAAAGGTGAGAGTCCATGTACAAATTAAAAAAAAAACAACAAAACAACAAACAAACCAAAAACCAAACCAAAATAAAAACGCCGGTGTTAGGGAAATTATCCAGCTCGCAGAAAACGCCACCCCTCCGCCAACGCCAACGGAGGAGTTGGGTGGTGCGGGTGGAAACGCGATGCGCAGGCTCGCCGCTTGCGCGTGCTTCTTCTAAATAAATACACCTCCGGCTCGGAGACGTCCGTGTCGGCAACACATTTAGGATCGGGGGAAGATGCTGCCGGCATGCTTTAACGGCAAGGTGGCCTTTCCTGTGAACCTACCCCCTTCCTGACCCACTCCCGCGCCAAGCAGCTGGCAAGATTACGTAGAAAAAGCTGACCGCACCAGATGGCCTCGTGGCGGCAGCCAGATCCGTAATCCAGTCTGATGATGTGTCTCGGTCTACGGAGAGGCCTCTCGGTCAATAACGCAGAGCTAGAAGGCCTCCTTTAGTTCTCCTTAAATAAAACCAGGGCCAAAACCTCGGCACGTGGGCGCTGAGCCACCGAGAAGAAGTCACAGTACGAGGCCGGCGAGCTGCTCTCGCGACGATATCCTGCCGCCAGCACGCATTCACTTCATTAAACTACTGCTACGAGTTTGTCACGACTTAAAAAGTACAAAAATACAATTGCATCTCTGAAGGGTATTTTATACCTACCAAGATCATCCAAGCACTGAAGACCAGACAGCTCTTTAGCCTTCAGAAAAATAATGCACAAGGCAGAAATGGGATTGAGAAAATTTTGCCAATATATCTAAGCGCATATTCGGAGTCTCCCAGCATTTCCAGTACAATTACCAAGATGTATGTATCCATCAGCCCAGCTCTGGTACGAATGCTGACAGCACAGTGTTAGGGTATTAGCAACGTGTGCAAGATCCAATACTAGCACAAATTTAGTAGTTTAATAATCTGGAGGAGCTATCTTCCTGGAATTTTAATCTCATACCAAGAAAAAAACAAGGCTCTTAGCTATTAATCTACTCGCATATTTAGGGCAATCCACCTCTACTGATTAAAAAAACGAGACAACAAATGCACGTTAAGTCTTTCCCTTTTCTTCCAAAGCAGCAGGCTGTGCAGCTGGGCTCTATTTGCTGGGCCGACCTAGGGGTCCATTAAAAAAAAATGCAAAAAGTCCCCCAAAAAATGGTCAAACCCGTTCTAACTTCAACCCACGTCACTGGGACGTCCCTACCCGGTACCGCGGCAGAGATGCACAGCCCAGTGCTGCCTGGGCGGCTCTGTGCCAGACCCCAGGATGGGATCCCCAGGAGTCGTCGATGCCCACGCCATCCCCTCTCCTAAGAAAGGGGAGTTGAAGGTGACCTCCAGCTGGAGCTGCTGAACGATTCGGCTCTGCCGGCAGCCCTCGGCGAGTGGCGGCACTGGCGCCATCTTCTACCTTGCAGAGAAAGCCTAGGAGACGCTAAAGAAGGTTACAGCTTTTGCTTTAATGGCTGGGGCTTGGTTTGGCTGCTCCTCACACCGAGCAGAAGACACCGACCAGGCCCTGCGTTATACCGAAGCACAGCTCCCCCCGACCCCTTAAGAGCAAAAAAAAAAGAAAAAAATTAAAAATTAAGAATAAATCCGTGTTCCCCCATACTGTTTAGCTGAGGATCATTTTAACGCAGGAGCTGGGAGATGGAGGAGTCCGGCGCTGTGCATCGCTCGCCTCTTCGGAGAGGATCCGACCAGCGGCACGTCCCCGGGGCGGAGGGGGTCCTTGCAGCACCGACACCAGCGCAGCCCGGCCAGGCCGCCGGTGCTTGCGATGGTCACAGGCAGCCAGTCCCCCGGAGCTGGCAGGACATGACCTAGCCCGGTAGCCGCTTCAGTACATGGGCTCGTTGTCTCCCACCGCGGTGAAGGGGACGCCGTAGGTGCTCTTCTTGCTTCGCTTGCTCTTCTTGCTCCAGACCAGCAGCGTGCTGGCGCTCTTGCTGTTCATCAGGCTCTTTCGGTTGTTCTCCTTGTTGCTCTTCAGCATCCCGCTGCCCGAGGACATCGCTGCTGCCTTCTTGTCTGCCTGGTTGGGAAGGGGAACGGAAAGGGATGTGAAGACTTTTTGCCCAAGTAACCAGCGATAGGACAAGACGTAATGGCCTCAAGTTGCACCAGGGGAGGTTTAGATTGGATATTAGGAAAAATTTTTTTACTGAAAGAGTGGTGAGGCATTGGCACAGGCTGCCCAGGGAGGTGGGGGAGTCACCATCCCTGGAGATGTTCAAGAAACGTGTGGATGTGGCATTTCGTGATATGGCTTAGTAGGCATGGTGGTGTTGGGTTGACGATTGGCCTAGATGATCTCAGAGGGCTTTCCCAACTTGAATGATTCTATGATTCTAAGGCAGGGTAGCAAACGCGGTGCCCAGCTTCAGCCCTGCACCTCCATCCCAGGAGCAGGACGCTGGGGAACCTCTGCCCGCCCCGTGGAGACACCTGCTTTGGTGCCTGGTTGGAGGCTAACGGTGAAAGAGCAAAGCTCTCCATGCCTGCAAGTCCTGCTTCACGTTTGCTAAGCCAGCTGCAAACAAACCCGCCACGCTGCAGACGGCGCACAGCCTCGTTTAAGCTCTCTCCCTCTAAGACCTGCAATTTCCCACCTAAGGCTTTGGTCCTGACTTACGGCTTTCGGTCCCTCTGAGCCCTGCAGGGTTATCACACCGATCTCCACTCCCTCCTCCCCAGCGCTCTTCAGCAGCTGCACCACCTCGGCATGCTTGGACCACTTGCAGTCCTTGCCGTTCACCGAGATGATGTAGTCTCCCTCCTTCAGGCCGGCTTCCTGTGGGGGAAGAAAGAATACGCACGTGTTTGAGCTCATGCACGCTGCTGCACAAAGTCTGCTTGGTTTCCACCCCACAGGTCCCAGTCCTGTGGAGACACGGGCCACAGGGAGGGTTGGGGTCCACCCTCCACCTAGAGCACAAGACGGCTGATGCCGTCATCACCCTAAAGATTTTACATCCTTGCAGCATCCATGCAAAAGTGGGATGCTTTACAGACTAAGGACCTCTTTCGCAGCTGCCGGCGATGGCCACACTTGACATCCAGCGTGCTATGAACTCCCAGCCTTGCAAAAAGCGCATCCGGCTCCGACTCTTTCACAAAGGTGAAATGCTGCAGGTCTCCAGAAAACAATATAAAAAATATTGCCTGCAAGCCTTGATCCTTGAGAAAACAGAGCAGGCTCAGCAAGGTTCTCTGCACATCCTTCATCCATCAAGGTATCAACAAGGCTCTTGACATGCTTGAAGGAAAGGGTGTGCCAGCTCGGGGCTGTGGGGACAGCGTCAGAGCTAGGAGCAACCCAGCTAGGACATGCTGGACCAGCTGCAATGGAGGTTTAGAAACTTGTCCACCCAGGGACACCTGCATTTTGCTGTCTATCTAGAGGCCAATCCCACCCTAGCTGAGTGCAATGGTTGTTAGTAGCCCAGGGGACACAACCGTGGTCCAGCTATGGACGCTATACGGTCTTTAAGAAGATTTTAGTCTCCCAAAAAGAGATGTGATCCTGCTGCTAAGGAGTGTGTTGTTACAGAGATGCTGGGCTCTGGATGGCAGGCCTGATGCTGAACAGTGCTGAGGGAGGGAGGGACACCTTTTAGGCTTCCCACCCAGGATGCTCCAGCAAGCTTCTGCTGGAAAACAAAGTTGCTCCTGCTACATCAGAAAGCCCACACAGCGAGTTTTCACTGAGAGAACTCGCATTTCAGACTCGCCATCTTGTTCCATCCACTGTCACGTCCCAAAATGGGGGAGAAGGGAGCTGGGTGCTTGCCAAAGAGAGGCTGCCAGCAGTTAAAAACTGAGCTAACCTCCGTATTTTCTTCTTGGCTACCTCCTAAAAAAAAAACAAAAAATAGATCTCCGTTCTTTCATGCATCTGCAAGCCCTGGGCTGAGATCCGGAAGGGATGAGTCTCCACCTGAGCACACCAAAGCAGTTACCAACTGCGTGTTAAGACCTAAAACCACCTGGTACCTCTCGCGGCAACCCCTGACACCTCATTTCCAGCATCCCCACGGGGACAACAAGAGCCTGGGGTACTCACGGCAGCGCAGCCCCCCGGGATGACACCAGCAATGAGGACGGGGGAGTCTCCTCGCAGTGTGAACCCAAAACCGTTCTCGCCTCGCATCAGGTGGACTCTCCGCGCTGGGTACCACTTGTTTTTGGCCGAGAAAACCGAAAGGGGCCCCTGGGGTAAGGTAGAAACACAGAAAGCACCCTTCGGTGCAAGAACAAACTCCCTGGGGACGTGCAACCTGGCAAAACACCCACTGATGGGGAGGAGGCAGAGCAAGAAAGCCTGTCTTTTGCATTTCTTCAAGGATGTGATTTTGAGCCTGCCTGCTGTTTCACCCTGCCTGCATGCCCAAAAATACAGATTTATGCACTATTAAAGCTAGAGGTGCTTAAAAGCAAAGCCCACGTCAGACGTTGGCTTTAGGAGCAGCAACAGCAGCAGTCTCATGCGGGTTGGGAAGGACCTCGAGAGGTCTCTGGTCCAACCCTCTGCCCAAACTTTAGGTCTGGACATCCTCCCAGCACTGCCCCGCTCCTGCAAGGCAGGAGGAGGAGGTCTCAGCACAGTCAGCGAGCTGGCATCAGATTAGACACTATAAGCCCAGAGCAAATGAAACAGAAAGCTCCGTTGAGCAGAGCTGGCTCCTTAATTCCTTCCTTCAGGAAAAAAAATACCCCATCACCCAAGGAGGGATGATGGGGGTTGAGGTTTTTCACCACTGCCTGGCTCTGGGGGATGTAGCCCGGCTGGGATGGTCCAGCAGCAGGGTGCGAGGTGGTGGGACAGGTCACCTCTTCAGGGTCAGATCCCCCCTGAGATCTTTCCTATTTTCCTGTCTTTTTCCTACTTTTCTATTCCCACAGGACCAGGATATACCTGCCTGCCCTGGAGCTGTTCAAAAGCAGAGATGCCCAACCTCTGCTACGCAGCCCTTGGGGTGCCTGGGGGACGGGGACAGCACAGCCAGGTCCTGCAGCAGCCCCAAAGCTCAGCTCTGCTCCCCAGGAGGCTGTAAGCCTAAAGAAGGTAGGGATAAAGGTCCAGTGGGATTCTCCTAGTGCCTCCCAGCTGGCCTCACCCTGCTCTGCTCCCCCTAAAGGGTCCCTTCAGTCCTTCTTGGGAAAAGCCCACCTGAAACGCCCACGTCCGCTCCCACATGCATTGGAGGAGCTTCGTGACCCATGTAGGTCTTGCAGACACAGATCTGCCCTCCCTCCCCTCCTCCTGCATGGGTCCCTGCCTGCGAGGAGCAGCTCATCCTCCTTGGAAAGCCACCCGTGAGCGCAGCGGCTGCAAGGGGAGAGGGAGAAAAGGCTGTGGGGAGGAAGGAAACCAGGCAAGCAGAGCATGCAAGGGAGGAGGAGGAGATGTCTGCTCCCTGGGGCAATATGCATCCCGTAGCTATACGTACCAGCCTGTGGAAGAGGTCGGTCACCTTCACCTGGGAGAAGTTGGGGGATTTTATCTCTGGTTTCTGGTGCGTTTTGGCTAGTGGTAGGGAGAGAAAAGCACATACGCCAGGTTCAGGGAGTTGCGGCAGCTGCCGCCTCTCCATCATGCTCCCCGAGAAGGGATGATGTGACCCATAAGAGCTGGGACCTGCTCAGGCAGCTGCCAGACATGCAGCCTGGAGCCTCCGCTCCCACCCGTGATGCTCCACCGCCGTGCAGGGAGCTCCGGTCCACAGCAACATGCCACAAACTCACCATGAAGTTTGCCCACTCCATGTAACCTGCCACAGATCCCCTCCCCAGCTGCACCCCCTAAAAAACACTTACGGTGAATGTCCGGCGCATCTCCTGTTTCGAAGAAGTCCTCCTCGTGGTCAATTTCTGAGTATTTGCTCAGCGAGCGTTTGTGGGCGAAGGAGAGGACCTCCTGGAGGATATCCATCTTCCGCAGGATCTTGCACAAGCCGTGGATCCTCATGGCTTCCTCGTGCTTCATGATGGCTTTCTTCAGATGAGCTTTGCCTGCAAGGGAGCAGAGAGATCGCAGCCCGAGCGGAGCGGAGCAGCCCCGCCGCCACCGCCGTTCCCTCTCCGCTCGCTCGGCTGCCCACGGATGACAGCAGCCTCCGCGGCTGTGTCACCCGACGTGACTCAGGGACAGCCCAGTCACGTTCGCAGCCTGCCAGGCGTTCAACGTGCGCTAAATGGAGTAGGTCCCAGCCGTCAGCTCGAGCCCCCGATGTAGGGCTGGGAAGGGACCTTGAAGGGTGACCTACTTCACTCCCCCGGTGCCGGCAGCAGAGCTGGCAGATGTTCCCGAAAACCGCCGGCGAAGGAGCCGCCACCACGCTGCGCCGCCCCCGAAGTCCCTCCTAACGCTTAACCTCAATCTCCTCCGC
Source organism: Scopus umbretta (assembly GCA_013400535.1). Lineage (NCBI taxonomy): Eukaryota > Metazoa > Chordata > Aves > Pelecaniformes > Scopidae > Scopus > Scopus umbretta. The sequence continues at coordinate 13,569 of VZTL01005901.1, read as the reverse complement.
AAATTAACTTCTCTCCATCGCCTTGCATCCCCTGGGGGAGGACACGGAGGACAATGGAGCCCCATCCTCCTGGTGACAGCCTTTTAGCTTCGGGAAGACGCAACACAACTCCCTCTTTTCTAGGCTAAGCAAAGCCTTCTCCCTGCCCCGCGGGTCCTGCTTTCCACCCTCTTCGGCATCTGCTCTTGCTTTGCTCCTCTCAACTTGCCTTCAATGTGTTTCCACCCTCGTGAAAACGGAGTGGTCGAAAAATGGCCGGAAGAGACGAAATCACGACGACCCATGGGTATCGATGAAAACATCTCCTTTGCAAGAGACCGCAACCAAGATACCCGTATCCAACACTAAACCACCCAGAAAGATATATATATAGATATATAGATATACACACACACATCATAGAAACACGTGTGCCTGTAGCATTTCCAGTTTTAGGACACACGGTGGCAACATAACCCAGGGAGATGGTTGGAGTTTGCTCCAGATTTATGAGGACCACAGCCAGCGGCCTGAAGACCTCTGCTTTCCCCCACGAGAAGTCACAATCGAGAAAATATATTGAGGCTGGATGGAAACTAGAGAGGAAGAGACTCTCCAAAATAATTGTGTCAAATGCAATCAAATCATACTTTATCAAAGCACCCACAGCCAGCCCCATCCACGGGCAAGAAAGCAACTACGTGTTATTGAATATCATCAACTCCTGCTATTTTCAAGAGACCACTGGGAATAGAGGTCAAGCATGGAAGTTGTGCAAGCTTTTAGCTCCACTCTATTGAAGCTGGTGGAATATACCATGTCTGATAAAACATAATAAGACTAGGAGACAAGGGAAGGGGAAAACGGCATCCTTTCAGGGAGATGTTTTTAACGCTGCCCGTTTCTTCCCTTCTTGTAAACCAACACCAGAGCTGAGGCTGGCATCCGCACGTTCATTTTTCACCAGCAGACGTTGAATGGAGCCTGTTCCCCCCAGGAAAAGCAGGCAGAGCTGGAAGCTGGGTTGATGCAAATCAGGAAACCAGATGACAGCCAGCAGCTGAGGGTGCTGGGGTGGTCTCATTTAAGGAGTCTCCTCATGCACGTCCTCCACCTCCCAATCCCAGCAGTGAAATCCGGCCGAGCAGCTGGGAGGACTTTGCTGAGGCCAGTGACGTGACAAACTTATTCCTGGTGGGACCTGTCTCCTTTCACACGTGTGCAATGAGGGGAAAGAGCGCCAGGAGGCAGCTCGTGAGGGAGGCAAACAGGAGACAACATCCCAAAATCAGGGTGCTGAGCTGGCTCTTGTTGCAGCCTTGTTGGGGAGGAGCTGCCAAAACATGACTTCAGCTGAATAAGCAACGCTCTGTTTTTCCCCTGAAGCTGAAAATCCGCATGGGAGGAAGCTTTCGTCTCCCAAGCCTTTCCATGCAGCTAAAAAAGCCACCCCCTGGCATCTGCTGTGTCTTCTTGTCATCAAGCCAAGTCAGCAGCAAGCCCAAGCCAAGGAGCTTCCAGGATCTCTGTGTCCCTACGGATTTCTCCCTGCTGTGTTGTGTGACGTTACCTGGCTCAGAACATCTTGGTGCCCAAGGTTTTACTGTCCAACTCGGCTGGACAGGTCAGTGCAAGCACCGTGAGTTGGTCCTCAACACCCTAACAGGGAACCGTGACGCTTTCCCGCCTTCCCAGAAGAGGCTCTTTTCAAAGAAAGCCCTCAAAACGGTGTCTTTGCATGGAGAGGCCCCTCCCAGCAGCTCATCACACACCTTCACGGAGACCATGCCTACATGGGTAGGGTTAGGACGGGGCTCACTGCCCGTGCACCGAGGTTTCATCGCAAGAACTGGGGGCTTTGACCCCACGGATACACTTACCCAGCTTCCTCCTCTCCTCAGGGTCCTGCAGCAGGACGCGGAGCGACGGTCCCTCCGGCATGGTGACGTGGAACTGGATAAAAGCCTTCTCCTGCTCCGGCAGTTCAGCATCAGATGCCACTGTGTGAAAAAATCGGGTGGGGATAGGCGTAGAGAGAAGTCAGGGTGCTGCTCGGCTACGCAGACCCCCGTGGTGGTGGGGACAAGGGGTCCAGGAAGCCACATCCACGTTCACGTGGCGCCGATAACTTCAGCAGCAGCTTCCTCTCGCCCAACCACAGCCTGCAACGACCACCAAGACATCGCTGATGGGGAGAAGGATGAGTTACCACATTCAAGGCTGCACCAGGCTTGGAAGCTACGTGCAGGATTTGCCCTGTACACAGCATAAGTATCCGTCTCTTTTGCCTCCTTCCCTCCTTTGCTTTGGTCTGGAAGCAGGATTGGAAATAAAGAGCCCTGGCTTTTCCCCATCTGGAGGTTAGTGCCACAGAACCAAGTCAGACAACAGCTGAAGCACAAGGGGCAGATTAAAGTGTAATTTGGGAGCTGAGCACTCCTTGCTATGCCCGAGACCCCTGCATGGGCAGAGAGCTTGCAGTGCAACCAAGGGGGTCCTTCAATGGAGAAACTGAGATGGACAGAGCTTGCACATGCACTCCAAGCACCACGCTGGGCTCTGTACACATGATTTTTACACCTTTATTTCCAGCCAAAGCTGTTCCTAATCCCCTTTGGCTCACAGGGAGCTCAGGGTTGGATGGCAGCCTCCTCACCTGGGCACAGGGTGCGATAGGAAGCAACCCAGAGGGCTCCAGGGAACCTTGTGGACATGCTGGTCTGAATGTTAGGAGATCTCAAAGCCTGGTGAGCACCGCCAGCACAGGCAGCCAGCGGGCTGGGAACCGGCAGCTCCAGGGCTGGCTCTCCCCATGCCAACCCTCTCCGTGCCAGCATTCCCGGGGGATTAAACTGCAGCATAAGGAGTTTCTTGCCGGCTGGTTATGGGAGCAAAAGATCTGTTATTCTGAACAAGGGCGTCGGGGAGAGGCAGCGAGCGGGCATGTGAGATCTCAACAGCAAAAAAATCCCCAACCACCCAAATTAGGCATCTCCTGCAGATTTGTGTTTCCCTCAGCACCTAAGGTTATTAGGGCAGGCAAACGGCTTCAAAATTTTAGGGGAAGGGTTTGTCCTGTCCCTTGATCCCCAAGCAAACCCAGCCCCATCACCCTCCTCTGCCATTTCTGTCTTTAAGCCGCGCCAGCCCCACAGCACCCCGCTCTTTCCCGTCTCTGCCCCAGCAGCTCTCCTTGTTCAATCCTGCTTCTGCAACGCCCACGTGGCACAAGCCCGGCAGCAAGATTTTGGGCAAGCTCCGGGGCGGAGGAGGATGCTGGGACAGTCTGGCATCCATTGCCGTCACCGGCACAGCACTGCTTTTGGCAACCATCCCCCAAGAAGTCTCCCAGCCTGTCCTCAGCCACCCCACCAAGCGATGGGTCAGCACCACAGGTCACAGCGTGCGTCGGCTGTCCGCCCCCAGATCCTCTGCCTGACCCAAAATTGCTGGCACGGCTGTCGGTGATGGTGCAGATGGAGATCACGGGTCACATCCTCCGTCCACGCTCCAGCTGGCTCCACGGAGCCACGTCAGCCCGGCTCTGGCACAGCCACGTGTACCCTGCTGCCAGCACCCCACCACCCTGGGATTCCTAGGGCAGCCAGCCACGAGGTTGGCAATTAAAGTAGAGGTTTTATTTTTATTTTTTGAAGCCCCCAGCTGGTCTGCTACATGGACTGGGGTGCCTCTGGAGGATGCCTGGCTGAGGACGCCGGCACACATGTAGTCAGCAGGAAGCTGACCCCCCCCCATTTACCCACCCAGCCCCAAAGGGGACAGCAGGTGACATCCCTGCAGCACCTTTTTGCTCACCGTCGCAAGCGCTGTGCAAACCAGAAATGTGGGGGAAATGTGCCCTGTGCATGAATCGCTGAGTCAATAAGGGAGATCAACAGCTCAGAGCACCCAAAAACCTAAGCTTTGTATCCATCTACGCTGTGCATCTCGCCCTTCACCTCTTCTTCTGCAATCTCTCCCAAACACCAGGCTACCACACGGAGCTAGCACTTGGCTGAGCAGGCAGCTGCCTGCAAGCTGTAACACTCACCGGGGCAGTCGCAGAGAGCAATGGCAGCGAAGTAGTGGGAGAGGGCTTTGAAATGCTCCGACTTGACCTGGACCATGGTGGTCCAAGAGAAGGGAACGTAATCCTTCACGTGGGCCTGGGTCATCGTCTGGTGTACCAGTGAGTAGACGTCTTCCACCTGTGGGGCATCAAGAGACGAGCTGCTAAGTCATGGATTGAGATGTAGGACATCCATCCGGAGACAGTGACGGTAGGCTGTCCTCTTCTGGGGGGGGTTCTGCCGACCACAGAAGGAGCCTCTCCAGCGGTGGCAGCCCCACCAAGTCCTCTCCTCCCCAAGACACTCACCCTTGCTGCCTCCTGGGCAAGCTGCAGCCGGGCAAGGAAGTTGTGCTGGGCACGCAGTAAGGTCATCTTCTCAAAGACACACTCCTGGACCTGGGCGACCATCAGCCGCACCAGCATGTTCAAGGAGGCGGCGCTCATATCCAGGCTGGGAGCATTGGAGAAGTTTTCCTTCAAGTAGTTAAAGGCACCTGCATGAGGGAGAAGCTCCTGGTAGCAGCTGGGCTTGCAAGCAGGAAGGTCAGGCTTTGGGAGCATGAAGGTTTCCCCACCAGCAGTGCAGAGGAAGAGCCTCCAACCCAACTCACACCTCAAACTTAACCAGTTCTCACCATAACCAGCAATGATATCCCAGGGAAAAAGGTTGAAGGGTCCCTCCCTTGCTACCTAAACCATCCTTGTGTCCACAGCTTTCTTCTCCAAAGCTCTGGGTGATTGCAGTCCCAGGGTCCCTTTTTTCCCAGCTGCTCGCAGATGGATCAGCATCTCTCCACACCCCAGCTGGGACATCCCTACTGCCGTATGGCAAGGGAGAGCCTTTTGGGTGGCTGTCGGGTCATCCCAGCTCTTCTTCGTAACCCACAGAAGCAGCGTGGTGCCAATTTGCGCTTGGTTTGCGGTCCCTTAGAGATGTCTTGTCCCCATCCCTCTTTACATGACTGCTCCCTCCCCTTCTCGCACCCATGAGGATTATTCCCGTCCTGTGGAAATGCTGCCTGCGTGCTCCCGGGGAGCCAGGGAAGGAGGGGAAACCCACTTACCGGCTGCCTTCTGAAAGGCATCGATGGCCTGGTTGAGCCCTGGCAGGGATGCGCGGTCCTGCCGCGCTCCGATCTGGGTGTGCAGGGCTCCGATGTTGAAGAGCACGCTGCCCTTCTCAAAGGCCAGCGCTCGCTGGTGGGACGGGACCCCCGTCAGGGAGTCATACCTGGGGAAGGGAAGAGTCAACACCTGCCTGTCCCCGGGTGGTCAGCCACGGATGCAAGAGGAGCCTGGAGGGTTTTCAGTGCTCTGCGTGGGCTTGCAGCCACCGTTCCCATCACGGCTCGTCTCCGTAGGGCGCACGCTTTCCCCTGCCTCCCCCTAATCAACCCACCCAGGGCAACAGCAAGCCTGGAGCAAGGGGAAAACCCAGCTCCCTGCATCCGCCAGCCCTGGCTTTGCTGCCGAGGCAGCGATCCTGTCACGGAGGTTTGGTCCCAACTCCCTCCCCACTCGCGATGCCCCAGGTGGGATGGGGAAAGCTGCACCAACCAGTGGAAGAAGACACCCAGGCTTTTGGTGGGAGGGAAGAAACGGCTGTCGAGGAAGTAGAGCTGGTTGTAATACTCCATCAACAGCTCGAGCCCAGCTTCGTTGCGGCTCGGGGTGCGCATTGCCTGCAGGGACAGGAGAGGAGACACGTGGGTGGGAAGAGAGGGGGAAACCAGGAAGGAAACATCGGATTTACGGAGCCGCACAAGCTGGCCAGCCCAGGGGGGAGAAACTCCACTTGAATTCTTAGATAAATAGGATGAGATCAATATGATCAGATCAATAGCGGACGAAAGGCTGCACAGCAGCGGGAGGCAGCACCCTCAGCACAGGTTCAGCCACGGGAAAGGTCAGGGGGGCACCAATTTGGTACTGGGGCACCCAAATCTAGAGCCAGCAGCCTGGGAGCCTTGCTGACGGCAACACTCGCCTAAACCAAGCCAGGATTATTATTTTTTTTAAGAAAGAAACTCACGCAAAGTCTGCTGAAATAAATGCTAGGGAAGAAATAGGATTTTTTGCTCTTAATAAAAAAGCCCTTGAGGTTTTGCTCTGGCACAGGGAGGAGGGTCAGAGCTCCCCTAACGCTTTTCCCAGCCTCTGGCATTGCAGGGCTCCTCTCCCACAGCCTGAAGAGCAGGATTAGGCCCTTCACAAGGGCTTGAACGAGTTTCTTTCCACTCTCCCAGCTCAAAGCTTCAAGGTAAGGCAAAACTTGAAGTCACTTATGAGAGCTATTTCACAGGAGAGGAGAAAATTCACCTTTACCATACTGCTTTATGTTTCCTCTTCTCCAAGAGCCAGCTGGAGAGAAAGCAGTTATTCAGCCTTGCCGGGTGTAAACTAACATTCATAAACCAGTAATGGATTGCGTTATAACTTTTATTGCTGTTCAGTTCTAGGTTAGCAAGGCATTAAAGGAGGGGGAAAGAAAACAATTCCCAGACAGTCTGTGATATTTTGTAACCTATGAACCAAAGCCAAGGTGCTCTAGCGCAGGAATCCCGCACCTCAAGACAGAAGGGCAAGGGTGCAGTTTGGAGAGAGGATGAGGGGACAGCCAGAGCAAAATGTGTCCAGAAATGAGCGTTTCTGGACAAGGCAAAGCATGACTTTGCGACTCAAGGGACACGGACCTGCCGCAGCTCCATGAACTCTTTGATTTCTTTTTCAAACAAGACGCCCTCCTCTCCATAGTGTTCACTGATGAGATCCTGGGTGGGGAAACAAGAGAAAAGAAAACCCTGAGTCACCCTTGGAAACAGACATTCAAGATTTAAAGGGTGACTTTGGGCGATTCTGTATAGGCAATCTGCACGCTCTCTCTGCAAAGAAACCTGTGCCAGAGAAAGCCATCTCCTCCCCTGCCTGCCTCTTGCTCTCCAGCATCTCCAGGCCCTCGTCTCCTACTTTCCCATGTTTTAAGTCCAGCTCCTCCCCATAAACCTATTTTTTTGCAACTGTTCCAAAATAGAAAACATTTTGCAGCCGCTGCAGCATCTCCTCTACAGCACCCAACCGTACCCATGGGCTGAAACGTCCCTCAAAGGGCACGGTCACTCCCCTCCATCGTCTCGCTCGCATCGAGCGTGCAAAACCCCGATGCTCACCTTCAACGGTACCAGCAAATCCAGCTCCTTCGTCTCCTTCAGGCCCAAAGGGATCATGGGGACGCTGATGGACTCGCTGGAAGAAGACAACAACCTGTTTGGTGGTTGGTTTAAAAGCCTTGGAGAGACCCTGTGTGTTGCGGACTAAAATGAAGCAGCTCTTTGCCCTGGGCTTGTGCTGCTCCTGTTAAAGGTAAAGCTAGAAGAGGACCCAACTCCGCACAGCAGAAGGACGCTCTTCCCAACGTGATGTCGGGAACGGCAGCGCGAGAGGAGGGGCGCGCAGAGAAATAACCTGAAACCACCATCCTTATTCCTCCAGCTTCTGCTTATCTCTCCCTAACAAGTACAATAGCAACAAAATAGGCTGCCGTAACGAAGCTGCTTTAATTACCAGCCCTCGGGAACTGGGTGTGATGCGAGCACAGGTCACGGATTCACCCAATCCTATATGCTAATCTGGGCTTCGGTGCTGATAAGGACTTGCTTGGGCTGCAGTGCTGTGCCCGATACTGAAATCTTCTACCTCTATTAAAAGCAGCTGTCTAATAATAGCACTTATCGCACAGCCCGTTCGATATTGTAAAACACTGAGGATGACTGTGGGAACACCCAGTTGGGGAGTGGTTTCTGTTTCGACTTTAAAACAGGGAAGTTGTGCAGCACCAAGGAAGAAGCTCTGCAGGATGACAGCCAGGAAGGACCATCTTTGGGGAGACCTAGCAGCTATTTTGATCTCCTGCTGCCAAGAAGTAAAGAAATGGTCTGTATAAGCAGCAGAGCCTGGGAGCATGCAGAAAATTACAGCCCCGCGAAAAGCCACAAAGCTGGACCCATCGTCCAGCTCCTGTACACAGAGATGGAGGACGGGAACCCGTGGTGGTACCTGCTGCTCACATCAGCTCCGCAAACGCTTTCCCCGATACCCATCTATCCCTCTGTCCCCAACCCTGGAACCGAGCCACGTTACCGCATCCCCAGACCCTTGGGCCCCCAGGGGACCGGTTTCAAGAGATGAGGAAGAGTGAGAAATGGGAAGTGGGTAGGGAAGGATCAAACCCTCGCCAGCCCAGGTTTGCACAACAGCTCCCTCTCATTACCTCCAGAAACCGCTGATAACTTGTTAACACATCACTCATTAGTCCGGGCAAAAAAAAAGCAGGCAAAGAAAGTTGCAAAAACCTGGGGAGCGGGGCAGGGAGGGTGGACCCACATTTTCATCTCTTCATACTGAATAAATAGCGTCAACAGCTATAATTAGTGCAAAAAAGCCATTATCGCTCCTTCCCTAACAACATTTCCGTTTGAATCCAATGCCCTGAGCAAACAAAGGGACTTTTGTTTGGCCTAGGAAGGGTTTTGGGGTTGCTGCTACCGCTATTTTCTTTTTAAACCAGGGTAAACAAGCGGTGGGTTGGAAAAGCCGAGCATCCCTGATAGGGAAGAACTTGGGGAGGATGCATGCAACACGGAAGATGTTGCATACATCCCGACTTCTAGCACAAAAGAAGAAGGACCAACATCCAGGATTACGTTCAGAGACTGCAATGGACCCTCTGAGTGCAGCAAACACCCAAGGGTGGTGGAGATATTGGCTTCCTTGGCTTTCTCCCCATAGGAGACCCCACGAACCTAACACAATCCGGCACCCAGATCATCCTGGTCCTACATTTAATATCATTGCAGCAAGCTGCAGGATGGAGTCACTGATGCTCTCCTGGTCATTGCACCCCTCTCTGTCCGCAGCAGCACAGCAATCTTCCCCTGTGGAGGACCATGAGCTAGGAAAAGCAGGTGGATGGACATAGAATTGTAGAATCATTGAATGGTTTGCGTTGCAAGGGACCTTCAAAGGTCACCTAGTCCAACCCCCTGCCATAAGCAAGGGCACCTTCAACTCAATCAGGTTGCTCACAGCCCCGTCCAACCTGACCTTGAATGTTTCCAGGGATGGGGCATCTACAGCCTCTCTGGGCAACCTGCTCCAGTGTCTCACCACCCTCAGCATAAAACATTTCTTCCTTAGGTCTAGTCTGAATCTCCCCTCTTCTAGTTTAAAACCATCACCCCTTCTCCTATTGCTGCAGGCCCTAATAAAAAGTCTGTCCCCATCTTTCTTAGAAGCCCCCTGTAGGTACTGAAAGGCCACCAGCAGGTCTCCCCGCAGCCTGCTCTTCTCCAGGCTGAACAACCCCAACTCCCTCAGCCTCTCTCCACAGCAGAGCTGTTCCAGCCCTCTGACCATCTCTGTGGCCTCCTCCGGACCCGCTCCAACAGCTCCATGGCTGTCCTGTGCTGGGGACCCCAGAGCTGGACGCAGTGCTCCCGGGGGGTCTCAGGACAGCGGAGCAGAGGGGCAGAATCTCTTCCCATGACCTGCTGGCCACGCTGCTTTGGACGCAGCCCAGGGTGCACTTGGCTTTCTGGGCTGCGAGTGCACAGTGCCGGCTCACGTCCAGCTTTCCACCCACCGCTATCCCCACGTCCTTCTCCTCAGGGCTGCTCTCAATCCATCCACCCATCCATCCCCCAGCCTATACTGATGCCGGGGGCTGCCCCGACCCAGGTGCAGGACCTTGCACTTGGCCTCATTGAATCTCACGAGGTTCCCAGGGGCACACTTGTCCAGGTTCCTCTGGATGGCATCCCATCCCTCAGGCGTGTCAACCGCACCACTCAGCTTGGTGTCGTCAAGCACCATCCACCCATCCATCTCGGGAAGGGAAGGACCGGCAGTGGCTCCGACGTTGCTGCAGCATCCCCGGTCTGTTCCGCCTCGGGGCTTTCTGCTTTTCTCACCCAGCGAAAGGGCGCTGCCGAGCCGCCCCGGCATGTTGGTTTGCTAACGTGCTAGGATTACTGCTCGGGTGAGTCAAACCCGAGGTGGCTGGGTAAGCGTTTCAAAGCAACAGAGCATTTCAATTAACGAAAGGTCTAACCTCGGAAAGAGAGGAAAATAACCTAATACCCTCAACGGGAACAGAAATCAGTGAGTCATCTACTCTGGGAACAGCCAGAACAGGAGGTTGGACACCTGAGCAGCCATGCTTTTAATTTCTTCTGCTAAATACTCTATTTCACTTGCTGGAAAAAAACCTCATGCTCTAGTGGGCTGCTCAGGAAAGGGGGATGATGCAAGTGGAGATGGTTGTTTCTGACTTATTCCTCCTGCTTTGGGACATCAGTGTCCAGAGAACGCACCATCCATCCCCAAATGCCTCCTAAACATCTGCTAGGAAAAGCTGTTGAGTTTGCTCTGCTTGCAGCTCTGTGAGTTTGGTCTCCTTGCAGCTCTATAGATGAAACATGGATCCTCCCAGGATGAAAAACGGTTTCCAGCAAATCTGGCCCATGCCCAAGTCCTCCCCTATTCTCCAGCCACCACCTCGTGGCCCCTGCCAGAGGACCAAAGCCTGGACAGAGCAGGAAGGCAGAGCAATGAGTACAAAGTGAGAGGCTTCGTTGCTCGCAAAAAAAAAGCAAAAATGAAATAATAAGAAAAATAACAACAACAAAAAAAATCCCAGCTGAGCAAGCTGCACTTCCCACGCTGCAGGCAGCTGCCTGCCTGGCTCGGCTGCCTGGCGTACCTGTTGTTCTGGTACACGTCCATGCTGCTGTTCAGCTCCTCCAGCTCTTCCTTCAGCAGCTGCAGGTTGGAGTTCACATAGCTCAGCTCCAAGGCGACCGTCTCTTTGACCTTGTGGTTACTGGTGGCCCTGCAAGACAACACCACGTGGATCAAACCTCCCCCATTTCATTGATGCTTTTATTTATCAACGCTTGGTCGCATCGATAAATAGAGATGAAGTTATCCAGCGGTACGATACCACGGGCATCCATCCAAACCTTCCTGAAGAACCGTGCCTCTTGCTCTGCACATTATCATAGAACGGTTTGGGTTGGAAGGGATCTTTGAAGGTCACCTAGTCCAACCCCCTGCCATAAGCAAGGGCACCTTCAACTTGATCAGGTTGCTCACAGCCCCGTCCAACCTGACCTTGAGTGTTTCCAGGGATGGGGCATCTACAGCCTCTCTGGGCAACCTGCTCCAGTGTCTCACCACCCTCAGCATAAAACATTTCTTCCTTAGATCTAGTCTGAATCTCCCCTCTTCTAGTTTAAAACCATCACCCCTCATCCTATTGCTGCAGGCCCTAATAAAAAGTCTGTCTCCATCTTTCTTAGAAGCCCCCTGTAGGTACTGAAAGGCCACAAGCAGGTCTCCCCGCAGCCTGCTCTTCTCCAGGCTGAACAACCCCAACTCCCTCAGCCTTTTGGGACCAGGGAAGACAGAGCATCCAGACCACTGTGCCGTGGAGGTTGAGACCAGGCAAAACTCATTACAGTGTTGCACCCTGCTCAGATGAACCTGCTCTTTCTGCCCCGGAGCAACCTTCCCCTTGCCCATCCACACTCCCACCTCCAGCACAGCTTCAACTTTGGCTCTGAGCACTCAAAGTGCTCACCTACACCAAATAAAAGTGGGTTCGAAGAGGAAAAACTTCTTTCTGGGTGCAAACAACCCTTCTGCAAGAGAAGAGGCTTGCTGTGCTCGCCCATGAGTAGAGCTGGACCCTGTTCACCCTTCCCCGCTCGCGCACGTCAGGATTTGCAAACACCAAGGATTGATTTCAGCTGCCTGCTCCCAGCAAGACCAGCTCCCAGGCTGATTATACTTCTTATCTGCTCCAAAGGAAAGCGGGAAGAGATAACCCAGAGCTGGCAGCGTGCAGTCCGGTCGTCAGCTGAAAGGGGCTCTGGCTGCTCGTGCTACATCACGGCAGCCTCCAGGACAAACAACACGTGCTCGAGCTCTGCTCAGCCAGGGCACCGCTTTCCCCCAGCTTTTGCGGAGCACGTTGCCTTCGACCTGTGGGTTTTTTTGTGGATAACATTCTTCAGGAGCCTTGTCCTGACCTGGCTCAGGGCACTAGAAGCAGCGATGCTGTGTTTCTTTTAAGATGCTGGTCCTTTAGTGTCTCTTCCCCCAGCTCCCCTTTGCTGGGTCCCAAGACCAATGCATTTTTTTTTTTTTTCCGTTTTAAATAAACAAAGCGAAACCACAGCTGGTCCCAAGATCTCCGCGGTCGCTTCCATTGAAATATCCTTCAGCATTTCAGCAATTCCTTATACAGTATCAGCGCAGTAATGACATTCTTTCCATATAAACCAGTATTTAGTCGCTATTTTAGTCCTCCGTGCATCGCAGCCCCTCCAGGACACAGGTGCAACCCTGCTGTCGCTACAGTTTCCTTCCAATATGAATCCAAGAGAGTTTCCCCTTCTTGCTCCCACCTGGCAACAATAATTTCTTGTATTATCAGTAGCTGAATTGCAACCCACCGAGACCAGGGTAACATTTGCATGCACGCACACGATGTATTTCTGACCAGCGCTTTCACCCCTGCTCTGCGGCAGAAAGGACGGAGCACCCTGCAAAGCCTGATTTTACTCTGTAGGATTTCTGCATGCCCATGAAAGTTTGGGTTGTTTCGCCCCCCG
>VZTL01005896.1:23385-45507 GCA_013400535.1 Scopus umbretta | reverse complement strand
AAGAAGAACAATTTAAAAACCAAGCTAAGGAAGTCCCAGACAACTGGAAATCAGAATATACAGGTGAAGTACCAGGATGGGGTCCCAGTTCTTAGTCTCCTTTCACCACTGACCTTTGCTATTGGTTATCACCTGAAACATGATACTGGCTACAAAAAGCTCTAGTCAAAGCATTTATGGTCTTCCCTATGTCCCTTAGTGAAGAGGTATGTCTTCAGAAATGGACAGTCTCTTCCAAATTCTTGCAATTCAGCTAGCACCCGACCACGTATGTCAATACCATACTTGTTCTAGCTACTTCGCCCTCTGATCAACATCATAGCTAAGTTTCACTGAACAGGAAGAGCTGCTGGAAGAAAAAGTAGAGAAGAGACTTGACAGAAGTCATTTCATTCTTTCCGCACTGTCAGTATTACATCAGCATAACATGAAATAGCTGCTTTTCCTAGGGATTTTCCTTCCTTTTCCCACTCTACATCCTTTTACTACGAAAACACTGTAAATAAGATTAAATTACTCTTCTGCAGCAACAGTACATTTGTAGCAGTTAGGATGTGATGTGATAGAACTAAGTTATTGCCCGATTTGGTGCAGGTGTCATTTTTTTTTAGATAACTGTATTGCAGCTTTCTCCCTCAAAATCCTTACAGCAAGATTTTGAAATGACATCACAGGTTGCAAAAGCAGAACAAGCTTCTCATAAATTTCTACTACCCAGGCACTATAAGAGGAGCTTTTTTTGCCATCTACCTCATTTCTTTGCCAATGGAATGCAGAACCGTCATTAGTCTTTCCAGCATGCAGCAAATTAAGTTCCAGTGAATTGTCTCTTCCAGTTTCAGGTGTGTGCAGATAAGCTGTTTTCCCTTGCAGCTCTCCTAAGGGGCATACTTACCTTTTGACTGAACAACTACAATTGGTGCAGATTTTAAGAACTTCTGCCAGAAGATGCACAATATTAGTGCCACTTTAAAGAATGCTATTTAATCACCAAATATCAGGGCAGTGCAGAGTGTGATGCATAGGAATTAGCTATTCAAAGACACAGTCTTAGACTACACATACCCTGATGCAGGCTGACTTTGTGGTTTTCCTTGAATATGAACTCAACATCCAGAGGTGCTTTCTGTCACTGCAAGTCTAGATATTATCATGGCATATAAGACATATCGGACAGCTTTTTGTTGCTCACAAGACACAGAAGCATATTGTCAGAGCACCTGTTGACAGAAGAAATCTTACACTGACCGCAGGAAGGGGAAAAGGAGTGAAAAAATATCTATTTGTAAATTAGATCCCAAGATCTTTATACAAGGCTGTATAAACCTTTATTCTGACTCTGCACAGCTAGTTGTCTGTTACATCTTTGTGACCAGACACTCCAAAACTCAACACTAGTCCTTCTGTGATCTGGACGTGGTAAAGGACATCACATTCCACCTGGCTCTGTACAGGCAGTGCACCTTTACCTCACTTCCCTCAGCATCCTATATGGGTAGCACACAGGAAATCTTCACAACTGCTTCCTGTATTTCCCAATGTTGTATAGTTTAAGTGACAGAAGTTTTTCCTAGTATGTCAGACTCGGGATAGACTTTTGAAAACCATCAGAAGTGATGCAGGAATCCAAAAAGTCTTTCCGTAGTGGTTTAGATTCCCAGAAGCTTAACTCTCATGAGAAATAAAGTGAGACTGGGCAGCCCAAAACTCCTAGACATTTTTGACAATATGGCCATTTCTCCAGATACCAGCTTCTTTCTTCACTGTCTTCACATATTTTTCATCTATTTGTTCTCCTACTTCTGCTGTCCTCTTGTTTAACCAACCTATCTCTTTTCTGCATCCATTTAAGGGAGACTCATCTCTTCACATATTTACCCTTTGCTCTGTAACACCTGGAAGCCTGTGTATATACCAAGAAGAAAAGATGATATTTTGGATTCAAAGGCTTCTTCCTTCACTGTAGTAATGTTCTAGAAGTTGTCGTTATATTCAGCCTAGAGGAGTGAAGGAGATAGATTCATACAGTGGTAATTCACACTCCCAGCTCATGAGTTACACACTATCTTAATCTCAGTGCACTGATGACACGGGGAGACATGCTCCCTCTGCCTGAAAGCCTCATGCTACACATGGGATCCATCTCACGGACAGAATGCCAGCTGTAATGCCATAGTTATCTTTCCCCTTTCACTGCATTAGGACAGGGCAGGTTTAGGTTACTGTGAAGAACTCGGAGGTAGAGGCTGCAAAGGGATCTGCTGGTCCAGCAGTATGGTAGCTATGCTGGCTGCACCCCACTTTAGATCTCCTTAGAGGCCCCAGGCTGGCTCCATTTCCATGCTATTTCAAGAAATGCCACACTTTGCTCTCACTACACTTCAACTTTAAAGGGCAGCAGAACACTATAAAGGACAAGGCTATTATCCCTGGGTCATCGCAAAGCCCAGCAATCTCCAAACAATCACAGGTTCAGATAATAGAGAGGCCCATTTCTGCAGGCTATAAAGTATGAAGGAGGGGTCTCCTGAGCCAGCACACAACTCACAGCCAGTTGGCAAACTCTCCTAGTCACTGACAGATTCTTTCCCTGAGGCCAGCTGGCTCAGAAGGAGGCAACAACAGTGACACTCTAGGGCTTCAACACGGACAATCCTGTAAGAAAGAGATGGAAAAGACCTAGCAGGTCACCAAGTTCATTTATCTGCCAACGGGGGGCAAGATTTATGTGCTAAGAGTATAACTAGTACACCAACACTCGAAGAGTTATATTTTCACATCAGACCTTAGTGATCAGCTCTGCTTGGACAGCTGAGGCATCTGGGCTAGACTGATTCAGATCACCAAGGTCTGACTCATAAGAATATGCAAATAACCACCACCTCCAAATTAATACAGCAATTAGGCACTGCCAATACACTTCGCTTAGTTCAGAAAGAACTTACTCCACAAAGCAGAGACACTTCAGTGGAGAGATCTTGTTTCAACAAAACAGAAAGTCAACAAAAGACAGAACATTCAGAAGCATCTAGGGTAGTATACTGCTAACATCACTACAAAGAGTTGATGTTTATGCTTATATAATGCTACTACTGCCAAGCACTTGTTCGCTCAGATTATAAAGCCCTCTATCTACATGTTTTTGCCTCTAATGCCCAGGAATAGGTTGAGCTGTTTTTACTGCAACATAGTACTTGTCTCTCCTTCAAACAGACATAGGTTTCAGCCTTTCCTGGACTGTCTTGCCAGCTGCTGCTCTACTGGTTCAGTCATCTTCTGCAACAAGTAATACTGTTCACAACACTACTGAGGTGCCCCAGTTATATATACTGAAATAATTCTTCTGCCAGTATACTCTCCTTTGGCATTCAAAGCAGCAACTGATTTTAGGATGAGGGCACATTAGAGTGCATGGTGCTGCTCCTATGTTACACAGGCCATGCCTGTGTTGTGGTATTTGGTACTGACAGACTACAGTTCCGATCCCTTAGATATGGGCAACTTCTGTTTTTCTCAGCCTAAGAGGCTAAGTTGTTCTTCCTCTTTAACATGTGCTTTATCACCTGTTGTTCTACAACAGTTACAGTTACCACCCTGCTGCTCCTAATAACTGCCCATTGACACATTTACAGTACTGCCATAACAGGCATTCCTCTGAACTTGCATTCCCTGTACTAAAACAGCCTCTTCTCACAAGTCCACCGTACCTGGGGAAAAAAAAAAGAGATGTCAGATTCACAAAAAATGGTGTGCATTAGAAGAATCACTGAGTTGCTTCTAAGTGCATCAAAGGGACACAATCAGGAAACAGGGACAGTGGCAGTGTCAGATGTCAGGATCAGCAAAAGCAAAAATCTCAAACACCAGTCAAGCACTGTTTCTCAAAGCAGAAACATCAGCTGGTTACAGAGAAGCATTACTAACCAACTGGATTATAAAATAAGCCAGCTTGCAGTTCTGCCCTCTACTATCTCCAGATTCTGTGTTCTTCAGCAGAAAGGCTAATACATCTGCAGCTGGGTGCACAGGTAGCACAGGGAATTGTTAAGGAGAATTCTTAAGTGCAGATTCTTTGAAGGAGCATGAAGTGGTCTGTGCAAACCAGCGCATTTAACAGCATAGCAACAGAAAGATCGGCGTTGAACTGAGTGCTGGTAGTGTGCCTCCATCTTCAGGAACGCTACCCAGGCTATACCACACCTTCAGGTCCTCCTGCCCAAGGATGTCTTGGACCCAGCAGCTATGGAGCTAGCGGACTTGTAAGATAAGGAAAAATTACAAAGATTCACTACCCATGCTACATTCCCCTCTACTGTTTATTGCATTCAGACCACAGGGAGGCTGCAGAACAAGTCCCTGTCATACTATTGAGAGCTGCGCCCTTCCTGCCACTGATATTATTCGTTCAGAGGTTCCACATGAAGGGCTGGTTTACATATCTATTCCTGCTCCCACAGAAGAGAACAACATGCTATCTACACATGAAGCTTTCTTTTTTCAAAAGTATAAAGGCAGGAAAGGACATGATAAACACCATTCCTGAAGTAGTAAATGCTAATGGTGAGAACAGAACTAAATAGCAGCAGTATCCCTTCCAAAACTACAAGTCTGACCTTAAAAAACAGAATGCCAGGTTGCATTCACTGTTTTTAAAAGCATACCACACATTTAGGATAAAAATGCAAGCACTTCTGTAGAGCCACTGTTCTTATAAAAAAGAAAATAGTATGCCATCATTCATCACAGTAAAATAAAAAAAAAAAATCATTTGCAGGTATTTCTTCACTACCCAGGGCTACCAGCTCTTTTCTGAGAAGTTCAGTATAACCTGAGACAAACCTGAAGGGTCCAGTCTGAACCAAGTCTCCCATGTGTAGAATCTTTTAATGATATAAAGTGGAATCGCTATACATGTATAGATCCATACACGTGTAAAATTAGCAAAACTTGCTGTACATCTCTGTCTCTGTTAGGGCACCGCCTTTCGCACTTTATGCGCTTCTACTACATGTTTTCCAGAAATCACTGAACACTGTGAATTGTGTTCTCTCACTTCACCCAGACCATAAAGGAAGAGTGGTTCTCATTGAAACTTCTCACTTCTAAGCCCCCGTTTAGTGTACATTACAAAAAAAAAAAATTAAAAAGCTGCACTTTGTAGAAGCTATAGTGCCTTCATCTACAGAAACAAGCTGTGCTCAAAAACTGCTTAGCTTACATTATTTCCAAACCACCCACAAGCTCCATGGAATTTGATACAGCAGATATGCATAATACTTGCTGCACTTGAGACTGCTATAGGAGATATGTCTGCTGAATCAGCCTTCAAAAGCCAGACTAATCATAAGCCTTGGGTAGCACGAAACTGTTCTCAGGAGAGCACAACGAATTAAGTGTGCACAAGAAAGTCTGCTCCACTAATGGATCCAAGGTATAAGGCTTCGCAAATTCACCAGAAGATGATCCATGTGAGGACAGTGGAAGAACTTTGGGTAGGCAGGAAAGGCAAATCAACTGACAGCAGAATAATCTTCTCAGCTGGGCAAGGCACAGGGAGCAGCTGCTCCATCAACCACCCCACTGAACTCATTTCCCAGCAGTGGTTAGGGAAGCAGTTCTGCGCGTCAAAATTTTATAGGCATCAGCAGCAGAGGAAATCTGGCTGTTCTTCTTTCAGTAGCAAAACAAGTAGAATGAGAATGGTACACAGCTACATTACTGAAATCAAGCATTTGAAGACCTGGATACCAGAGTATCCCTTTTGCCAACTTACACAAACTACTTCACCTGCCCCTATGCAAGCCCATATTCCAAAAGACTTGGTATCGTGGGAAATGTTGCGAAGTCAGAAAACCAGACTGTGATCATTAACAAAGACCCTTCTGTAACTTCAAAGAGTATTTCTGCCAACACTCCTAGCATGCAGTCACACAGGGGTAATAATCAGCTGTTATCTCTAATATGCCAGTTATACTGTGTCTTAAGGCAAACATGCTTACCTGCCACAGCAGTTCCCAGTTCAACCACTCGCTACCATCAAACCTTTTGCTATTACACCAGTAAAGACAAAATTCATGCCACCTTCAGCCATCTAGAAGTAATGTATTTGAACAAGTGTGTTAAAATTCAACCACTGGCTGAGGGTCAATCACCCTATGGACACATCTCTTTTCTTAGGCTACTAAGGGAGCCCAAACAACTCCATACAGGTTAATGCTAAGATGCATTCCACATCAAGTATATACACTTCACCAAATTCAGCTGCCTGAAAAGCTCTCCAACAGGAACACAAAAACTTTTCATCTTACAGGGTATGTTTTACATGCACAGCCAAACCCAACGTATCACTTCCATAATGTTCTGGGGAAAAACTAGGGACAGCTGCACCTGTGTTTGTTGACATGACATGAGACTGTAGCAAAAGAAGTCAGAAAGTCTCCTAAACAATGTACTGATACATTCAGTCTCAATGGAAATTACCATTCAATATTGTATAAAAGACATAAGCAGCTTCTGATACAGACCAAATGAAAACGACTAGTCTTCTTGCCTCTAGACAAAAGTCAAGAAAAGTCAGAAACAACAGTGCATGTGCAAAAGCAAACAGTGGATCTGTATCTTTTCTACTTTTTTCTCATGTATGAAGGAGGATTAAATAGTTTCCTTCTGATTAAGTCTTATTTATCCAACAAAAGCTCAGATTTAGCACCAAGGCTGACATTTCCCAGCTGCTTGCTAGAAACAACTATGTTTTATTTCAACATATTTTGTCTATTCTGATGAGCACCTTGTTTAACTGCTAAAGCTTTGCATCTTGCCTTACACTACTCTTAAGCATCAGCTATAAGCACAGCGCACTCCACAACCATCACACGGAAGCCTGTGGCTTGCCTGTCAAAAGGAGCCTAACATACCTACTGCTCTCCAGCAAGCCAGTGCCTGTGTCCCCTGGTCCCACTGGCTGTGAATGCGCTAGCTATACAGCATGCCACTCTGGGCAGGATGGCAGGCAGATCCTACACATGTACCTACGCAAGGAGTTCACTCCCCCTCTGTCAGGTTTCTCCTGCTGGAGATCTGGGACATGCTATTACTTTGCTGTGAAGGAAAATAAAATCAGACCATACATTTTTTCCTTTGTAAATTATTCTAATTTATCACCATACTCCACCACCGTATTATTGGCAGTAACCATACAAGCTTTGTGGCTGTCAAACAGAAACTAGATACAACTGTCACAGGTCCCGTGTAAGGAACAGGACACAGCTGCACTGCCCCAGGAATGGATTTCTTAAGATTCCAGTTTTTCCTTCCTCCAGAGGAAAGAGATATGCACTGATATGAGGAGCAACACTAAACACTTCTCCTTTTTATTGAGTAGGTAAGTCCAGTTTTCTCAGTATCCATACTTGCTCAATAAGATGGCAGCGTGCAGAGTGGCTTCTCTCCATCCTGCTTCTCCATCCTGTCATACCTACAGCCCAAGAAATCTTTTCAGGTCTTCCCTCTCTGCTTGCAAAGAGCAAGTTACAAGATTACTTTCATTTTTTGTCTCTTTATAGATACACTGAATAGATGGCTTCCCATCATGGCCCTGCATGTTTATTCTAGTAAATTATTCAACTTATTCTGTGTGGGGAAAATTAATTTCTACAGCAATTCAGCTGCTACTCCATCTACAGCATATATACTTGCTGGAACAGATGAATTCTGCCATGCAACATCATCTCTGGTTTTCTTCAGCTTTTGCACAGAACTTTTATTCAGATAAAACTACTCCTCTTGACTCCCCCATTCCCTGCCACAACTGATGTTTCTTGGACATAATATAGTGCTTATTCTTGAGAGGGAATTCTGTGAATCTAAAAAACCCTTTACATTTTCCAAATCTTCTCTGCTTGATTTGCTCATACCTAATTTTCACAGATATTCATTGTTGTAACTTCCAAACACATGGGTTGCAATACATCAAATCCTAAAAGAGAAGGGATTTGAATGGAACTATTCTAAAAGCAGGAAATGAAAAATGAGGTCCAATCTGCAACACTCTGTCACTGTCATTTAGCCACATGGGATCTATGTATTTGTACATGTAACCAACTGCTGAACTGCCTGCGCTGACCTCCTGAGTGGTAAACAAAGTTACCCGAATGTCACCAAATTATCTGCTGTCAAACACATGACAATATTTTCACCCTTTTTTAGTACAAGAATGTCCCCAAATGACATTGGTTCTTTGTGTAACACTACATTAAGGTTCATAATGCAGATAGTATACCTGATATAAGCATGAACAAAATCAAGATCTTTGTCCCTGGGCAGGGGGGAAAGAAAAAAAAAAAAAAAAAAAAAAAAAAGCTGCATGCTGACAGGGTTTTTGTAAACTATCAGATTGGGGTTGCATTTTATTTGTTTACAAAAGTCTGAAATGGAATCAAGTACATTGACTCCTTACCCTGTTACTTGTTTGCAGACAAAAACTTTTGGAAAATTCAGAATTACTTTATGTTTTGCAACATAGTTTATGACCTGAGGTGACCTTCTGGTGTCTGATTTAATAGAGACTGCTCTCTTGGGAGCCAGACAGAATTTCTTCAGTATACAACTGTTTGCACAGATAAAGCACCTTCGGTAAAGTTAGGCACATTGTTTTAAAAGAACATGTCTCACCCAGTAGATTCTAAGATTTTGAAGGAGGACATGCTGCAAGTGAGAGACTTAGGGCAGCTGTGGTTAGTAAAGTGTCAGCACCTCAAGAGCATCCACCTCCTGAAGGTTTGGCTGCCCGGGCTCAGAGCCACCTTAGAGTCAGTACAGCTGAGGGCTGGCCCCTTCCTGCTGGAGCGAAAGGCTCTCCCAGGAAGCACGCTGGGATACCTCAGCCAGGACTGACCCTCTCCTTGCAAGAGCTGCTTTAAGCTGACACTCTGCTGCTTGGTCCCATCCACACCTGAGCTACAGCCCCAGCCACATCACTGTATCTGCGGGCCCTGGGTCCCATCAATCTGGATCCAGACCCTGACCCACAGACCAACCTCCCAACCTGACCTTGGACTTGCCTGGCAATGGGAGTGCCAGGCTGTCATCAGCTGCCCTGCTCCAGCCTGCCCTGTTCCCTTGGTGGGGCTGGCGGGGCAGGCCCTGGCTGGCAAGGTCCTTGCCCTGCTGGCCATGCTCTCCCTTTTGGCTCCTGGCTCCTTGACCCACAGGGAGCAGCAGCCCCTGCCACACCCTGACATGCAACCCCACGGCTTCCTGCCTTGTTAGAGCTCCTAAGCACTGCCACAACCAAAAAATTGATAATGCTAGTATTTTGGGGGACTCCAAACTCCCGCTCCTCCTGCTACTGACATCAGTGACTCTAAAATTCTTAAAGAGAAGTGCAACATTCAAATTATTCTGCTATATGGCACCTATCATTAGGGCAATTCAATTTAAATTCCATTCCTGCCACCAATTTCTTCCTTGAAGGAGAAGACACTTTTTGCATTCTGCTACTTGAGGGGTGACATCACCGATAGAAAGCCAGCTCTAATTTATCCTTTATCTATCATCTACCTTAAATTGTTTGTCTGTGTCCTTTCCCTTCCTCCTTATGCCCTTCTACATACCATCCTAGTGCCTAACGCAAACCAGTCCCATACACTCTCCTGTTTTGCTCCAGGTTACATATCTGAACCTATTTGAAATGCAACAATGCAGGCACCATAAGATATATTTCAGTATTTTCCAAAAAATAACATAATTCACTAGTGTCCTGGTTTCAGCTTCATTCAGAGTTCGTTTTCTTCCTAGTAGCTGGCATAGTGCTGTGGTTTTGGACTTAGTATGAGAACAATGCTGATAACACGCTGATGTTTTAGTTGTTGCTCAGTAGTGCTGACACTAGTCAAGGACTTTTTCAGCTTCCCATGCTCTGCCAGGGACACAAGAAGCTGGGAGGGGGCACAGCCAGGACAGCTGACCCAAACTGGCCAAAGGGCTATTCCATACCATATGGCGTCATGCTCAGTATAAAAACTGGGGGGATTTGGCTTGGGGGGCAGCAATCGCTGCTTGGGGACGGGCTGGGCATCGGGTCAGCGGGTGGTGAGCAATTGCATTGTGCATCACTTGTTTTGTATATTCTTTTATCATTATTATCATTATTATTATTATTATTATCATCATCTCTTTCTCTGCTGTCCTATTAAACTGCCCTTATCTCAACCCACAGGTTTTAGTTTTTTTGGTTCTCTCCCCCATCCCGCTGGGGCAGGGGGAGGGTGAGCGAGTGGCTGTGTGGTGCTTGGTTGCCGATTGGGGTTAAAACACAACAACCAGTTTCCATGTTTTTAATACACTTTTCTCCACAGGGACAGCATGACTCACTCTCTCAGTGGGAAAATCACTCCTGCTGTTGGACACCAGGAGCAGTTCTGGCATCTAACACTAATAGCATTATCAATTTATGACTTTAGAAGCACTACCAGCATCTAGCAGTAGTGTCTCTAACGTTACAGATGGCCCATTTGTCCGTTTTTTCCACATGGCCCTCCGTGTCTTTTCTTACATCCTTACTTGTGTTTCATGAGGGCACTTATCTTCTCTCACGTAACACAGCTTTCAAAAGGCTCTCTTCAGCTACAATTCCCACAGTAAACAAGCTAAACCAATACAGAAAGCCTATTAAATTGTCTGCTCTTCCCTCCCACCACACCACCTCCCATGAAGATACGCAGTTACCTCTCCTCTGAGTAAGGGGTCTCAACTGAGCAAGTCATGGTAAACTCACATTCCTTCTCCACCTCCTAGCTCTGCAGCATACTACACAAATCATGCACATACCAGTCACACTGCAAGGTCCTCCGGGCATCGGCTCTCCCCTTCTGAACTGTGAGATGCCAAGGGAGGATAAAAAAAGAAAGGTTATGAAGGCTATGAAAAAATGGAAAGCTTCAGATCCCAGAACAACCGCATCAGCAACAGCACAAGTGAGAAACACTCTGTGCTCTCATCTGCGTCATAAGACAAGAGATAGAGCATGGTGATCAAAACAGCACCTCTGCTCCAGCCTCAGTGGCCTGTAGCCATGGCTGCTGGCATTCCCCCACACCACTGCTTCGGTAATCAAACCCCCAGGTATAGGTGGAAGGTAAGAAGCTGGAGATGAAAGCACCCTCCTTTCGGGTGGGAGGCAAGACGACCCTTTACAAACAGTGACAGCTAGGCAAAGAAAGCATTTCCTACATGACCACATCTTGTAACACAGTTTTGCACAACTGCAGGCTTCCTTATGTCGTTTCTCTCTTCTGTCCTTATGCAAGAAGCCACACCATCAGGCTGAGGCAGGTAACTTCCAATCTCAACAGATATTCCAACAATACGGGACAGACTTTGATTTAGCATCTGAAGACCTTAATTAAAAACAAAAACAAAACCACAACAGTATTTCATTCAAATAGCTTCACTACGCACCCGCAAGTAAAGGAACTCTTATTTCTCAGTACAAACAGTGGAGTAGGTCCCCAGCAGAAGTCAGCCACCTCCATCTACTCTGGCCTAACCACTAAATTTGAAACTCATTACAACCAATCTACTAATTCTGCTAGCTTAAAACAACTATTTTACTTTTTAACTCTCTAATAATTGTGACCTTTATTTTAAAAGATGTTACTTACCGAGAAACATTGTAATTATTCCTAATTTTATGCCAAATATTTAAATTACTGCTCTCCTTAAAAACAATATTTAGTACAGCGTTTAATGGAAAAACTATAAAACCATCTACTCACAACAAAGTATGTATGTTCTATAGACCAGTCAACAGATTTAACTCAGCGATGTTTTAGGATTGTTTTTACTTCAAGATTTGTGTATATATGTAGAAATTACTGATGAAAGAATTGCATTTATGTTGTACCGAAGTGTAAGCATGCTGTGATAAAAATGTGTATTTCTTTATACATCAGAGAACTAGAATAATTGGCTATTACATGGGCAATGTTAGATTTATGATGTTCTTACTTATTAATTTACTTGTTTGGGTTTTTTTTAACATAAGTCCTTGACTTAAAAGAGATTATATTAGTAAGTACAATGCCTAGCAAAACAAGGGTCTAGATCTCACTAGTATGCTTTAAAAACATCAAATTTACTGAGCTAAGTGGGCTTGCAAGTGTATTTTAAATACTTTTGGTTTAATTTTTAATTTCTACAGGTAAATGGAACCAACCTTTAGACACGCTAAAGAAGCCTAGACTTTCTGAAAGTACTGCATCTCTACCCGCTACAAATCAGGCCCTTTAGTGAATCTCAAGGTGGGGTGGGGTGTCGCATAATAAAGGCACCAAAATTAAGAGACATTTTCAAAATGCTGTCCACCATTTTAAAGGTGTAGAGAAGAAAAGAAAAAAACAAAAAAAACCAAAACAACAACACCAAAGGTATTAACTATCTCTTCTGTGAAGCCCTGGCTAATGAATTAGGTAGTCTAGACAACACCTGAGAGTTTCTCAACTTCCCTATCAACATCTATATAGAAAATGCAGATAAAGATAATGCTTCATATTTCTAATATTTTTCCATACAAACTAAATATTCTCAACCAATTTAAATAAAGAAATATGATGCAATATGTAGACTGCTTGAGGCTGGAGTCAACAGTCAACTTTGGCACTCTGCAGATGTGTAGTTTTGGTTTTGTCAACAAAATCTCCTCCTTTCCTTTTTTATGTGTCACTCTAAATTTCTTTCTTAAGTATTCCTAAAGGGAAGAAATAATGAGAAATGGAGGAACAGGAGGAAGGGTAATCCTACAAACCCTGGATTGTCCTTTCATTTTTGAAAAGGTAATATACTGTGGTTCTGAGGTTCATGATAAAAATACTGTCCTGCTTTCATATTTGCTTACAGAGAAACATGTCTGGTTTTTAAATAATGAAAATGTCTTAAACATGTTCCTGTCATTGAAAATCACTTCTTTCAGGAGCCATTGTCAAAATCTACCCACGTGTCAAGTGCTAGACATAATAAGAGGGGGGAAAAAAGGTCATAAAAGCACTAGCTATTCTATAAATAATAAACGGAAAGATTGCAGTCTTTTAAACTCAAGCACGTTTACTTATGTTAATCCAACACATTCACTCTGTAAACAAGCTAGAAAACTGAAAAATATGGAAGCGTGAGATTTCTGGAATTAAAAATTAATTGCAACATTAGCATCAGGAGCAAACTCTTGTCTGCCAGGTTAACTCAGAAAACGCTACATCTCTCCACAACACCTGATATATACATCTATTTAAAAGGGGGTCTGCCCCAAAATATACAGCGTAAAAGCGTGAAAATGTGTATCGAAAAAGTGGACAGACATAAAGCAACTGAAGCTGACAACATCAGCATCACATGCTGATGATACGATAAAGCAGCAGAGAAGGTAGGCGGAGCCAGGCTAAATTATCAAGGTGCAAACATGCATTTGCAGGCCAAAGTTTGAGAAGAAGTAGGACAAGGACCCAGTTGTATCTTTGGCCAGTTTTAACTCAAAGAGGGGTTCATCAGTTTTAAACTGATGCAAAAGAACACAGGCGATCCTGGTGAAGAAAATATGACAGAACTAAACCAAGTCAATGATTTTCCAAGGACAGAGAACAGATCAACTTCTATGATTTAGTAAGTCTTATGATGTTAGAGCCTGCCCTGATCCAGAAGCCAAGAAATTATGTGATATGTCTTTTCTTCTTTCAATTTCTTACATTTCTGATCGCATAGAAAAGTGAAAAAGCAAAGCCAACAGTTCAAAATGCTGAAAGCAAGGAAAAAGGTCTTCAAAAATCATTAGAGGTGTCATGATTTTAAACAAGCTGATTTTAAAGCTCTGGCACAGAATTCCTGAAAGCCAACCATCGGCAATGGTTTATCTGTTTTGTGAATGAATCATGGCTATTTATGAACACACTGAGAGCTGTTTTGAATAACGGGAAAAAGAGCCAACAGTGAGGGAGACACAAAAGACCCAACCACCAATGAATCATTTGAAGGTATCCCCAATGCACATAATTACCATCCCCATTAAGCAACAGTCGTTGCAATTAAGTATTGTTTGGCTTAAATCAGTTACCTGGAATGTCTTCTGATCAGGCCTGTTCCAATTAAGTGACACTTACTTATTACCTTAATCTTGCAGTACCAGTTCAAAGCAGCATAGTACAGCTTCACCTTGAAAGCAATCAGCCTAACATTTGGCAACCAAAAGCAATAGCCCTTCAGTTTTCAAATGAAAGAAAACTGATAAATAAGTATAAAGCATCATTATATTTCTTCTCTCATTTGCTTTTATTTCTACAATTCCACTCACATAATTCTTAAAGCTGTTACCAGTTGAAGATCTGTTTAAAAACAAAAGAGAGATTAAACATATACTAAAAGCCACACATTGTGCTACTCCTTAACAGGAAGATGCTGGGGAAAACTTTAAATACAGAAACAGCAGGGCAATGCTTAAAACTTTAATGAAAGTTTCATTTGTAAAAATGGAAATTTCTGCACTCTCTCTCCTGCCACACAACTGGCTATACATGTCTCAGTTTTAAACATGTTTTGCCACACTCAAAGTTAACTTTGAGTTAGATGCTTTCATGACACATAACTCTTCTGTTTCAGAGTATTAAGTATTTTTGCTCATTTGAAATCAGCACTTTGCACTTCAAACATAGTCACACCTCTTATATTAAGAATTTAATTAAGGCACGTATATCAAACTTATTTTAAAAAATGTTATGTGGATAGAAATTTTTACTGCTTGGCAGCAGAGTGTTTAGGGTTTTCAGACAGACAAATACATCTAAATTAACGTAAAATTAGGCATTTCAATGTGTACTTTTATTTTGGCTTTAAGTTAAATTTAAAAAAAAAAAAAAAAGAAAAAAAACCAAAACACATACACACAAAAAAACCCAAATCTGCAAACAACCCTTTTTCCTTCAGGTAATACAAGTCCTAAACTTTTCAACCTGACCTTCGGGTATCATCTTTTAAGGCTGTCTTGACACAGATTTCTTAAGTCTTCTCCCAAAACCAAAATTTCCAGAATCCCCCTTATTCCACATTCAGTCGCTACTTACATCAGTTTAAAAGTACACACATACAATATAGGAAGTGCAATCCTGAACAGAGATATCCAACATAGCCCTCCATCTGGATAGCAGACAAAATGAAGATCCACTGACATGCTTGCCTACCTGCAGGTACTAATTCACTAGACGACTGAAGTGCCACCTAGCTCAGTTGCCTTTGTTATCTGAGCTAGTTAATTTTAAACTATCTCAAATATTCCTACACAGCACTACATATTTTAGGAAAGCCTACCTCAAGTGTTACTGAAAGGCACCTTGCTTCTCACACCCATGTGCCTTCAGAAAATAAGACTCAGCACCTTTGACAAATGTTACCTGAAGTCCCCTGGACTCAGCTCTAAACACAGTCATCGCTGCCAGATCAAAACTCTCGGTGGTCGCTGTCAGTTTACAAGGAATTATTTCAGGCTGTGTTTTATCTCACATAAGTTTGGCACAGAAGTTCAGAGCCCTGCCCGGTAGAACTACATAAAAGACTGAGCATGCTAGGCTTATTTTAAAAAACTTATACAGCAGGTCTTCAAAGTCCCGTCTGTGATTAACAAACATAATAAGAATGCATTATTAAAAAGAGAGAGACATCAGTTACAGTAATCAATTTCTGTGACTACTGGTAATTCTCTGTATAATCCAGCCTAGCACGGCTTCCATACAGCTTTCCCTGCGATGTGGTTGCAAGCTGTCTTCACGCATTAAACACTAGAGACACGCATGTCAAGAGACATTGATTCTTGTTTTTTAAGATTCGGTTGCTCAAAAAGCCCAAAAATTCAGTAAATGCTAAACAATTAGCCGCTGAAAGTCAGCCCTATTTAAGATGTCTGAAGCTGAGCCTTCAAAAATCTGGACACTCAAAATCATTACTTCCTTGGGGAGGTGGGGGAGGATGGAGGTACAGAATAAAAATCACATCCTCAAGACACACCTACAGAAAAGAGCATTCATTTACTTATAGCTCTTCAGTGAGGAAAATCCAGACCTACTGAAAACAAGAAGCTCCCGCTGTTTTCACCTCAAATCTTTTCTAGGAAAGGGCCTTAATTCTTATTTACTTAGTATCTCTCCCTATTCAGTGCTTTTACAGCAAATGTAGGCTGAATTCAGCTAGTCTTTTGAGGCTGCAGCTGACCCAAGCTACCACCCCTACAGACCTCTAGTTGCTCATCATCACTTCCTGATGATCACCCAGCATGACAGCCCATCAGTACTGTACTGTACTGTGCAGTACCCAAGTTCTTTCAAAATAAAGGCGGGTTTGCTTGTGGTTGTTCATAAGAGTAGGACTTTTGCAATGTTTATGTTAATTTAGGTCATTTTGAAAGAACCAGGTTAGGGAGCAATTGTGTGTGCAGTTAGGCTTGCAAATTTGGATGGAGGGCCTTCTGTCATGAAGGCCACGCTAATACAATGGGGCAGCACAGGTGAACAACTGGCATGGTAACTTTCTTGGCACATCTGACTGCACTTACACCATACTGAAACCACTATGGGCCACCACTGGCACAAAAATACATGGATTTGTCTTTTCCTTGCTTGCTTGCTCTTGAGCCTGTGCTGCCCCTCCTTTGCGCCATGGCCAACGTTTGTGCAGCTATAAGGTGACCCACGTGCAAGAGGTGAATGAACGTGAGCGAGGCAGTTGCGCCAGCATAAATGCAGGCGGCAAGATGGGAGATGGAACCACCAGCACCATCTCTTTCAGAAGCAGACCTGGCTGAAGGAGTTTAAAGAGAATGAACTATGGTGTATCAGAGACATAACACATCCAGCTCATTTTCAGATATACAGTAATAAATTCAGCCCTGACACAAACTGACTTCTGCAGAATTGAATCAGGAGTTAGTATTACTATTTCATTTGTTCTTTTTCTTTTTGCATTACACTAAGGAGCTGAGAATATCCTAAAGCTTTATTTGCTGGCGAGGTGGGAGGGTGTCCCCTGTCTAGACCAATTCAAAGTACATTTCGAGTTATTCAAGTCCTATCTAGAAAAAGATGGAAGTGTTTTAAAGCTATCCAGGGCGCTCACAACATGCTGGCACACAGACACGCTAAAGTTACACATCATGCATGAAGTCTTGTTCCTATATGATGCTTTTATCACTGTCCCTTTGGTGCAGGCACTACAAGTGTAACCACGTGAAAACTAACATACAGTCTCTACAGATCCGAAGTTATTTTAAAAATGCTCATTTATACACTATGAAGGTGAAAGTTCCTGCTCCTCCCAGGAAAAGTATATTAAGTAACACAGAAAGGTGTAGTAAGTTAACTTATTGCTACCTACATGTATAACTTAACTAGAGGACTGGCATCCCATCACTAAAAATATCCAGTAATTTTAGCTCAAATATTTGATGACACTACGTGTTCAGTAATTACGCATCTGTAGAAGACTTTCTGTAAGGCAGATGATTTATTATAGCATGACTTAAGGGATGGAGAGCAGTCCTGCGGAGAAGGACTTGGGGGTACTGATGGATGAAAAGCTGGACAGGAGCCAACAATGTGCACTCGCAGCCCAGAAGGCCAACTGTATCCTGGGCTGCATCAAAAGAAGGGCGGCCAGCAGGTTGAGGGAGGTGATTCTGTCCCTCTACTCTGCTCTCATGAGATCGCACCTGGAGTACTGCATCCAGCTCTGGAGCCCTCAGCACAAGGAGGACATAGAACTGTTGGAGTGAGTCCAGAAGAGGGCCACAAAAGTGATCCGAGGGCTGGAGCACCTCTCCTGTGAGGACAGGCTGAGAGAGGTGGGGTTGTTCAGCCTGGAGAGGAGAAGGCTGTGGGGAGACCTTATTGCGGCCTTTCAGTACTTAAAGGGGGCTTATAGGAAAGATGGGGACAATCTTTTTAGCAAGGCCTGTTGTGACAGGACAAGGGGTAATGGTTTTAAACCATAAAAGGAGGGTAAATTTAGATGGGATATAAGGAAGAAATTTTTTACACTGAGGGTGGTGAAACAGTGGAATGGGTTGCCCAGAGAGGTAGTGAAGACCCCATCCCTAGAAACATTCAAGGTCAGGTTGGGCGAGGCGCTGAGCAACCTGACCTAACTAAAGAATTAAAGATGTCCCTGCTTACTGCAGGGGTGTTGGGGCTAGGTGACCTCTAAAGGTCCCCTCTAACCCAAAGCATTCTATGATTCTATGACTTTCAGATTCAAAAATTAAGAAGATACCATATAAGAGTATATTAAGTGCATTAAAAGGGGGCTAGGAGAGATATTACACAATACAATGAGGAATTAGCATAGATGTTTCTCCTGGGCTTCAGCAAGGATTGGTGCCAGGCTTCACATTAGTCAACATTTCATCAGATAAAATGATGATAAAATTAGGAGACAGAAATAAGACTGGCAAAAAGTCATAAAGATGAGAAGAGGCTCATTTAACAAAGTATGTTTGGATAAAACAAGGTACTAAGGTGCAGACCAATGAACAGAAAACGTAACACATGTACAGAACGGTAGACTATATCCTGGATAATCATGACTCAGTTAAGACAGCAAGTACTGAAGTGCACAAGTTACTCAATGTGAACTCTCATTGTGATATTGCAGCAAAAACAACTGATCTGAACCTTGAATGAAACGAAGCGAAGAGGTTAGTGAATTCTTCTCTGTAGTATTGAGAACATTGGAGAGACCAATACTGAAATACCATCTCATGCTTCTGGCCTCCAATTTTCCTAAAGGGAAATAAAAAAATTGGAAGGAAAAGAGAAAAGTTATGCAAGTGTACTTGAAGTCTGCAAAAAATGTCCTCCAGTAAAAGTCTTAAAGAGGTCACTCCGATTAGCTTAACAAAAAGAAGACACAGCAATGTCTTGAGTAAAAGTATTTTTCAGGGGGAGAAACAAAAAGATACTGAAGGGCTTCCCAACCTACCAGGTCAAGTCATAAAGAGAACCTCTGCCTAGAACATTAATTCTGAACAACTCTAATGAAAAACAGGGCTTTCTAAAGAAAGCAAACAATGAGAATGATTAACCAGTACAATAAGTATCAAAAGCTTTCCAGAATACTTGATGTCTTCCTTCAGATAAATACTTAAGTTTTGGAAAATATTTTGGTCAAATAAAAGTCAAATAGTAACCACAGTTTTCAATTCAAGAGAGAGATGACTGGACAGTAAGTAATGGCTGAATCACCTGGTCAAACTCTGTGGGTAAATCGTATTTACAAAATCGTATTATTCTCAACACCAAATCTCCTCCCTTTCCTCTACACATGCAAATGTGAAACATGCAAATTACAAATGCCATCAGTTCTTAAGATGATTCTGGAAAAGACATCTTTAATTTGCTGTGTATTTTACTGCTGAGGACAATACAACTAAAGAATTTATCACCTTAGCTACCTTGGTTATATCATTTCATTCAGACAGTGTTATCTCCTTGTCTCCCACGCGAGTCATGCTGTTATCAAAGTCTTTCCCACTAAACAATTATTTCCTTTTATGATTTCTTCTGGCTGGTCAAAGATAAGAGCTTACAGTGAGCTTGATTAGTGCTGCAAACAAATAAGAGTAATACTAGAGCAGACATAACTAAGCTGAAGTAATCAGCGCTATTAATAACCTTTTGATTTCTAATCAAATACAGCTCTGACTTTTGCTGCCACTTTGCTTTACATCTTCCAAACTACAAAAGAATTAATATTTTTATAAAATATTTCTCAATATGCCAGCCCTTTTATTCTCTTGTTTGCTTTTTGTCTTATAGTTAATAATCCTTCACTAAAAAAAAATTTTTAAAAAAATCTTCTATTAAAAAAAAGGATCTACATTTTATACTGCCTTCCCTGGTGACAAGATTTAATTATACATCATAGTATGAAATTCTGCATGTTTTTTTTAATCTAATAACATTCCTGAAGACAGTAAAAATCACATTTACTGATACCTGCATTAAAAAAAACAAACAAAAAAAACTAGCTTGAGACATACAACTGGGGCAAAAAACAGTTCATGTAGTTAACACCTGGCAAAATTATATCAAAAGATAGGAGCCTAACACAGTAAGGCCTTAGAAACTTGCACTGCAAGTAGCACTGCCACATCCATTCTTCACTCTGGGCAACTACTAATCCAAAGGCAGATAGGCATTCTGCTTAAGTAGCGGGCAATGCCCCTTACAGAAAACATCCAAAACCACTGCCCAGCTTCCCGTGCTTTTAAGTAGTACATCATCTCCTCACTCTCTGCAAATACCAGATAGGCAACATATTCTTCCAAACATGCAAAGCTTGTCATCGAGACTCTCTAAGAAGGAATGCATCCAAAGCACCAGATATGTCCTACGGTTGACAGGAGAGTTCAATTTACTCGTAGGAGAATTACAAGTTCAGTGGTTTCACAGATACATACGTTTGTGATCTCCACAAGTATTTTTTTTTATAACAGTCTCTCCATGATCTTTCCAAATACTCATTTTTTCCCCCATGGGTAAAAAAGTGTAAACAATCTTTCTTCTGTTTGCATTGCCAGCTTACAGTTGTAGTAGCCTTAGAAAAGTTGAATGCTGCTCAGTGAGTTTATAATTCATTTAGACATGAAGGTTTAGTGATAATTCTAGAGACACTTCTGTACATCTGGGGTTTTAGCATGCAATACACCGTGCAGCCCTAGCATACGCACAACAAGCACAAGGAACAGCATCCTTGTTTCAAGATGCTCTAACGAATAGCCTTCCATCTCATATGACACTTATTTGCAACAAGAGTAACAAAAATGAAACAAGTTGTGCTGGTTTTTTGGCATCCTTCGCCATTTATTTTATGTAACAATCAAGAACAAAAAAAGTAAAAGAGAAATCACAAAACTAAGAGAGTTTCTTCACACAAAAAGTTCCCTCTTCTATAACAACTGTTGTGCCTACCAGCAGACTTAAAAATAGACAGCCATCAATGTTAACGGTCTAAATCGCTATGCTAAACACAAAAGGGAAAAGAATGTCTGAAACAAGGCAAATATTTTCCAGAGTTTTCACCTAGAGAATTCCTTTCAAAGACAAAAGCCAAAGATGAAGAAAACAAAAAATTTTGTGAGATGTGTGTGAAGTGTTGGCCCATACAGACTTGAAAAGACTGTGAGCTGCCTTACAAAATGGCCAAATAGAAATATTAATACACAATATGTATGAAGATAAACTACTTGCCAGTTTTGTCTCAACGTTATTAGTTATCGATTTAACTAGTATTTCTTCTGTTCATTTTTAACATAGTTTTAGGAGGTAATGAGGCAATGAGTAGGCTCTTTTTGTCATGGGTATGCCCACAATTTTCCTCGTAACACTCTGTGTGCTGATAACCTGTCCAACTTTATGCTCATAAAAAATCTATTTATTTTCTAAAGGCATGCTCTAACCCCACATTAAAAAAACCAAAAGAACGAACCAATTCATAAACCTCCCCTAATTAACTTTACTTCCCAAAAAAGCCACACATCTGTTTTCACAGCTGGAAATGATTCAACCATTGGTAACCAGAGAAAAGCTCCAATGCGTTAAAATACTCTAGCCAAAAACCGGCACTCCAGCAAAGATGGATACTATGCCAGCACAATCTGAGCAGCTGTTAGGACAACCTTTATTTATACTGAAAGGACATGAGATATCCTGATGCTACTACTACTAAACCAGCAAATCTTACTGGAAAGACATCACTGGTTGAAAATGGACAATGCAAAAGCACAACATGCATTTTACCAATCAAGCAGATTATAATTATGTGAGAACAGTGATGTACAATAATCCACTCTCTACCCACTTTTCTACAACAGATTCTGCAGGGCTCAGCTTCTGGGAAAAAAAAATCCTTTGTAAATTATTTTTAATACAACTGTTATTATGAGTGTCAGAAAAATCAATTAACAATGCTGCCCTAACTCTTTAGAAAAAAAGGACTTAGATAAATAGAAAAAGATTATGCTATTTCTTTTACAGCATTATTTTTATTCTGAAAGTGACATCAAAGAGCCACAACCCCCTCCCTTCCCCCCCCCCGCCC
>VZTL01005895.1:62108-91457 GCA_013400535.1 Scopus umbretta | reverse complement strand
CCGCACTCGCCAAGCCCAACAATTTCCTGCCTGGGCGAACACATTCCTCTCCCTCCAACTGCCTTCCCACCT
Organism: Scopus umbretta; assembly: GCA_013400535.1. Taxonomy (NCBI): domain Eukaryota; kingdom Metazoa; phylum Chordata; class Aves; order Pelecaniformes; family Scopidae; genus Scopus; species Scopus umbretta. Next base: position 91,385 of record VZTL01005895.1, on the reverse strand, counting down.
TGGTGCTGGATACTGCTGCCTCTGCCGTGTCCCCTGTCTCCCCTCCTTCCCCCCCCACCCCTTTCCCCAGCTGGGAAATGGAGCAACGGTTTGCGTGACCCTCCTGTGGTTTTGGGGTGCTAACGGAGATATCTGTCTCCCTTTGCAGTGTTGGGGGATTGGCTGAGTACCTGTGGGGAGGTGGTGATCTGGAGTGGGAACTGGGGGACCCAGCCCAGTCTCAGCCCAAGCATTGGCTCAGAAACACTGCTGGCAGTGCCGATGGCAATGGGGATGTGTCCAGGCTCATTGATAAGAAGTGATCCTGGGGTGTCTCTGGCCCCGGGAGAGCGAGCCTGCAAGCAGGATGTGCAGGGCATGGTGATGCTGGGCACTCTCCTGCCCCTGCTCAGGGACACCACTTGGGTGGGCTTTCCCCTTCTACAAGCTGGGAAAACCAAAAAGACAGGAGAGCAGTGGTAGGACAGTGACCCGGGATGGCCAGGGACAGCCAGGGCAGCACTGGGGGACGGTGGCATCACATTAGGCTGCTGAGCCCAGCACTGATGGAGCTGCTGCAGGGTCTGGGAAGGGAAGTGGTATGCAGAGCCCACCAGGTCCACCTCAGAGCGCAGGGGCCAGCTGCAGAGGACCGTAGCCAGCGTGATGTGATGGGGCATGGGCTCCAAGCCAGAGGGACCCCTGTTTTTGGGGCTGATGCTGTTGGCAGAGGGGTCCTGGAGGTGGGTGGGAAGCGGTAGCAAGCCCAGCATGGGCAAGCCTGCTGGATGTGCCCTTCCCACCCGCTCACCCACCATGTGCTGCCAGCACTCCTATTCACCCGTGGCCCAAAAAGAAAGAAAAAAACCCCGGCCCGCCCGTCAGGAAACCTCAAATCAAGGCCAATGTTTTTGAAAGGTTTTTTTCTCCTCTCTCCTTTAACACATCTGCCAATATAATCTGACCTTTTTCAAATAAATAAAGCCCGCGTGCTCCGGCTTTGATCCCGTGCTCCAAATTTTCTGTTTACTTAATTGGCCCATCCAAGGTCTGAGCGAGCTGTGGGCCGGCAGCTGCCACCACCACATTCCTGGGGGCTTATCACCGCCCACTCACCTGGTTGTCATTACTACAGCTGCCCCCAACCCCATGCCCCCACCGCAGCCACCTGAGCCCTGCCACCCCTGTCCCAGGATGCCTATGCCAAGCCCCCTACTCTCACTGGGTACCCTGTCCCACTGCTGTGGGGTGGAGGCATGGGAATGGGGATGCCCTGTGGGGTCTCATGGCGGATCTGGCTCATCTGGTGCCTGCGCTTGGCACTTTCACTGCGTTCCACCTCACATCCATCTCTGGAGGGTGGCTTGCTCCAAGGGAGAGGGACCCCCACACAACGTGGGGTTGGGCCCTGCTAATGCCATCTCTGTGGAGAAGTAGGGTGAGGGGCTTCCCCAGGCAGTGTGCAGAAGGATGCTCCTCCAGAAAGGGGACCAGAGCTTGATTTGCTGCTCAGAGACGCTTCTGTCTCTGTACAGATTGTATCCTGGTAAATCCTCCCCTGGATTAGGTACTGTTAATGTCTCCTCCTGATAGCAGGAGGGAGAACAGAGCTTTCATGACATGTGGGGATGAAGGCTCTAGGTACCCAGAGAAGGTCACCCCCGAGCAGTGACAGTCCCGTGTCCCCCAGACCTTCCCTGCCAATTCACCTGGTCTCAGCAGGGACCATGCCCTCCAGCTGCAGACTGCCGCTGAGCAACCGGAACAGCTGACACCTCCTCATATGTTCATGTCCTGGGACATGCAGGGCTGGGACCAGCAGAGATGGGAGTTCCATGTGTCCCTCTGTAGAACCACCTGTGCTGGGGGAGAGGAGGCTATTGGACCACAGGGAGATGGAAAGGTTGGGTTGCTCCTGTGCTCTTGGCAGATACCTTTCAGCTATTATTTTTTAGTCCAGGAAAAGGAAAGTAGTGAGGGAAGGCTGCAGGCAGACCCAGATGTGTGCCTTGGTCCTGCATCTTTCCTCCACACACCGGCTAAGGTGGTCTCTGTCCCTGCCCTGAAGAGGTAGAAGATGCTCCTTCTGGCTGCAGTTCCTCAGCTTCTTCAGGCAACAACCAAAGGGTGTGAGTGGGCTTTGGGATCCTGCAGTTAGCGGGGAGCTGGGGAGAGCAGCACCCAAAGTGACCCCTCTCCAGCAAGAGGATTTGCTTGGGCACAGGCATGGCTGGCATAACTCAGAGCCCCTCGTGGGCAGGTCCTGGCCATCACAGCCCTGTGACACTGTGCAATGCCTGCTGAGGTAACCACATGGAGGCAGGGTTTGGCGATGGGAGGGATGTCACAGCTGTCCTTTGCTTCTCCACCCTTCACTTCCCACTCTCACTGGGGAGGGAGGGAGGGAGGTCTCTGCTTAACCTGGTCCAGCTCAGTGACATGGGAAGACATTGGGTAGCTGTGTGCACCTGGCGTGACCTCTGATGTGTGGGAGGCTGTGGATAAGCCCTGGGGAGCTTGTCCTGGTACTTGGACACTGCTGAGGCATGAGGATAGATTCCAGTTCCTGAAAAACCCATACAGTTGGTCATAAACCCTGGCCTTCTGGCACCCACCATAATGACATGTGGGAGATGAAAGCCACTTACAAGGCCCTAGACAGTGCTTGCATTTGACTGGCAGCAGTACTGGTCCTTTTCCTTACTGATCCTCAGGACAGTGCGAATGAAGGGAGGTGGGTGGTCCTGGCAGTGGTTACTCCCTTGGACCAGCCAAGCCCATTCCCTGGGTTGCAGAAAACTGAAGAGCAGCACATGAGAGGATGCCATGGCTTGGCCCTGGAGTAACAGCACTGGGAGCTGAGACCAGAGGTGTAGAAGAGGTGGTCAGGCTCAAATGGATATACCTCAGCCTCTGCAGGGCATCCAGCATGGTGGAGGAGCTGGCCCGGCATGGCAGGTGACACACAGCACTGCCCTTGTCCTGGGAAGCCAGTCTTCCTCCTGAGCAGCTATTGCAGTTTTTCTCTGATTAAGTCCTAGTTCTGCTTTCTCACATCACGGCTCATAATTTATAAGCCACTGGTGGGAAGAAGGAATAATTCACTCCTGAGCATCTCCGTGTGGAGCTGCTGGATGCACCAGCTCAGTGATGGACAGGCATCATGGGGCAGAGGCCGATGGATGGTGTCCAGGATGCTGCAGAGGAGCACCCCCCAAGAGCAGAGGGCTCCACAGTGCCAGGCTGGGCAGCTGACAGATGTGCCCTGTTCAGCCTGTGAGGGATGACACCTCCAGCAGCTTCCTCTGGCTGCTGCAGTGGGGTGTCGCGGTACACAGAGCGTGTCCGGCTTGGGATGGATGTTACCCCCTTGGCTATGCTGGCTTTCTCTGACATGCTGTCCCTGCTCACCCAGATGGCTCTGGATATGGTATAAATCCTCATAGCCCATTTACACTGATGACAATGATTCAGTATGACTGGTCTGTCCAAGAGCTTCTTTCTCTGGAGAAAAGGCCCCAAGACCGCCGGCGTGCCTGTGCCCTTCCTGCCTCACTGGAAGCTGTCTGCTCAACTGAGTTCACCCAGGGATTGAGAAAGGTCTTTTCTTTTCCTTGCTGGGAAAGCCTTGCTGCCAGAGATCTCAGATGGCTTCACCACCCAGACTGTCCTGCCACAGCCCTATTCCTGGCTCTTTGAAACCGCTTGCAGATGACTCCTCAGTTGCCTGGCTCTGCCTCACCCATTGCAGGCAGCACTGCCACGAGCTCACCCAGCCTCTCCATATTACTCTGTCTGGTGAACTGGTTGTTTCCAAGTGACAAGCTTGGCCTGTTGATGCCTCCCAGTGACACCCAGCAAGATCCCAGACAAACCACCCCTCCTTCTTGGTGCCATCCCAGGGGGATGCTGCGGGCAGCACAACCAAAGTGAGGCAAGGAGGCAGCAAAGAGGGGAAGGGAAGGTAATGTTGGGTGGGATTTTGACGCCTGATATGTTGACGTTTCCCAAGTAGAAGCCAGTCACTCAACATCTGGCTGAGAATATTGCATCTTGCTTAAGAGCAACTCCAGATGTTTCCAAGACCTTTTTTCATTATTTTATTTCTTTCTTTCATTCTTTTCTTCTCCCCCCTCCCTCACAGCCACTCTTGACTCACTAAATCAAGGGAGACAGGCTTTTAACTCTCTGGAAAGAAATAAACGGCTCAATGATGAGATGAAACGAATTCTCTGAAACTGTGTGAGCAGATGTGTGTTGTGTGAGGGAAAGGGGGGAGCAACGTAAGGGAGATCAAGAGAAAGAGAGGGGCACATGTACATGGCCATCTCTTCAGCATGAGGTGCCCCAGCTGGATGCACAGCATGATGACTGGAGGGATGTGCGGTCTCCACTGAACATGCAGGACTGGTGAGGGCAGGACTTGTGACTGGAGAAAAAAGAGGGAACTGACCAGTTTCTCTTTCATTGGGTCAGCTGGTGATCTCGTCTCCAGCATAATTTGGTCCAGTTCTTACCTCCTGGAAGTGGCTCAGAGCCAAGGAGGTCAAAAGAAGGATGAGTCTGGTATGTTGATGACGCTTATCTGAAGAGGTGATTTATCTTCCCTGACGGGAATGGGAGAACGAGCAGCCAAACAGCAAGAAACTCGGGAAAAGAGAAAGTTTGGTGGGAGGAGGGGAGAGGTCAAAGGCAAGAGAGATGAATAAGAGAAAGATGGAGGAGGGTGGGAAGAATGTGAAAAAAAGATCCAGAGATACAGAAATGTAGTTTCTCTGTCATGTTTCTTGACTCCTGCTGAAGAGCTGTTCTGTGCTGGTTGGCTCTGCAGTGTTGGTGCCCACCATGTGCCATGTGAGACAAAGGTCTCACATATCTCTGATAACCTAGAGCTGCTCCATCTACAATCTCTTCAGGCAGAGAATCACTAGTGTGGTGCCTGTCTCCCATTACCTACATCATCTGAGACATCACCTCCAACTCCATCCATTTGTCAGAGCTGCTTTGCCTGGGTTTGAATGCTCCCAGCCTCTGGCATCTCACCCCTTCCCTGCGGGGTTTTGTAGACTCCTTAGATAACGTCATGGGGCTTAAACCATCTGCTTTCTTCTCTTCTTAAGTCTGTAAAGGTATCCTGACAAATAGCACCATGGGGGCAGTGCACAAAAAGCTCATTTTGTTGCCTCCCCGTTCCCCTTAGAATTAATGAGCTAAAATATTGGATGACCACTGCAGTCAGCCTAGAGAAGCAACCTGATGGCATCCTGTGAATGACTACCAACAAGCCTGTGAGAGCTCATCTCAGAGAAACATGCCATTAAGAGGCAGTTAGGGTCACAGAACTCAGCTCTAAGTCATTTAACCCATGCCAGAAATCTGACACTGGCCCCAGAGCAACCAAGGAGTCAGGCACCTCCACCAGCACTTCTAACATGGCACCCAGCATGTGGTGCCAACCTGCTCATGCCAACACCTCTGCAGGACACATCCCATGAGAGTTAGCAGCATGCCAAAAATTCAACAGTAGGTGACGCTGATCCTTTGACCTGGTGAAGGCCAAGCTTTCAAGCATGAGAAGTGGTTCCAGTTGCCTGCCTATTTAACTTCCCTCATGGCAGTGATGGAAAAGCTCCTGGCTTTCAAAGAGCCAATGCTTAACATCTTCTGATAGCCGGGTCTCCAAGAGGTCTGAGGGCTGGAAGAGCACACACACACACAACCTTGTTGAGAAGTTTTCATTGTGCTGTACACACTTGAACCTCATGAGAAACCCTCAGAGACCTTCCGTCTGGAAGTTAGAGCCCTTCAGAAAATGATAGAGGAGGTCTCTTGAGGTCTAGAGAAACCACAAGCACTGTCCAGCTAACGGATGCTTGCTAACAAAATTCTGCAGAGCAGTTCAGCTCATTCATGAGCAGGAATTAAGTCCAGACTTGTGGAGCAGGAAAATGTCCTGCGCAACAGCACCTCAGGGTCTGCCACTGGTGTGGTGTCTGCAGAGTCTGTGGAGGAAAGATAACCTGGTTTCCACACCAGCAGCTAGCACACACCAGCCCCCATGTCTCATCCAGCTGCAGCCAGCACCATGCTTGATGGTCAAGAGCTAGAGCTGGTTAGAAAATTCCCAGTCAAACTGGTTCTACCCTCTGAAAAAGCCAGTTTGTATGAACAGAGCCAGCTGACTGGCCCCCTTCTCAGCATCCAGCCCAGCCCCCAGGAGGCTGGACCCCTGTTGCCGAAGAGCACCAGGGAGGCTCAGCTCTGGCTCTGGGTGGGCTCATAGGGTCCCAGTCCTGGCTCAGCTGCAGGTGGCCTGCAGCTCTGTTGGGCTCCAGCTCGAGCCATGGCTGAGAGTTTCTAGGCTTCCTGCCCTGGAGCTGGGGTCTTGGCTCTTGGTTCCTGGCTTTGGAGAGAGAGGCCAAGAGGACATCCTGGCTCTCAGGAGGACCTGCGCTTCAAAATTTTCCAAACAAATCACTTGGGTTATTTCTAACTGACATTTTTTTGAGAGTTTTTCCTTCTGCTGGAAGGGAATGACTTGATTTATTCATTTTTCGAAAATTCCTTATCTGAACCCCCTAGATGCTCGGAGTTGTGTGGAGAGAGGGCCAGTGAGTTTGGCCAGACCAGGTCCCCCAGACCTGCCTGAAGCTGGCAGGCACGAGGGGCTCCAGCTCCTGGCACCTTCTCACTGGCCCAGGTTTGCAGGTGGGCTCCCCAGCACCCCTCTGAGTGCCCACAGCCACCTCAGAGCTCCCACAGCACCCTGGCACTTGCAGGCTGGGGATCAGGATGCTGTCAGCCCTGCACCAACAGAGCACACTTGGGACTGGCTTGGATGGAGCCTCCAGCTCATCTATAAGCAAAATTTCAATTTTTATGCTCCAGCATGGAGAAGGGATGAGAAACCAGGACCTTGCTGGGAGGAACCAGGCTGCCAGAGCTGTAAAATCCCCAGCTTTGCTGTGCCTGTCTGCCTGTCCTGTCCTGGGGAGGGATGGCAGGGGGGTGCTTGCACTGGCGATGGGGATGGCTTGGGGACAGCCCTATTGTTGTTGGCCTCTGGGCATCCCTGGATCTCCCATCATCCTCTCATCTCCCCCTACTTCCCCAGTGCTGGATTCAAGGGGCTGCAGGGAGGTGGGGGCACATCTGACAGGCTTTGTCAGACCATCGTTTTTGGGGACCTGATGGTAACACCTCTTCCAGCGACTGCTGTCTGCCTAGAGCATCTCCTGCCCACACTCCTGTGAGCAGCGCCTGGAGTGTCAGCTGCTCTTCCCAGCATCAGAGACCATCACTGGGGGCTCACAATCCTCTCCTGCCCCAGGGAACAGTGGGCAGCAGGTCCTCACCCCCACCCCACACTGCAGAGCCTCCAGTGGGTGGGAGGCCATGGCACAGGAGAGGCGGTGGCACTGTGCTGCTGAGGGATGGCAGGGGGACAAGGGAAGCGAAGCTCCGAGCACCTGCATCCCTGGGAATAGGCACTGTTTGCAGGGGGATGGGGGAGATTTCTCCTCTCCGGAGAGGCTGTGAAGTTCAGATGGAAAAAAAATATATTTTCCAACCGTTATATTTCATGAAAGGAGCTGTTCATCCACTTAAAATATAGGTGACAAGTACAAAAGGTATTTGGCATTATAAAGCAGGCCAAATCTTCAGGAGATCGAAGAAATATGGTACGCAACCAAGTCCCAGCTTCAATCTGCTCCTATACTGTAAATTCCAATTACATCATGCTGCCTTGTTTAAATACCGTGAAACCTGGCTCATGCCCTAAGTATGTTTTATATATTGCCACATCCATTTGAAATAGATGGGCAATGTGTTTTACGGCACATGTGCAAATATCTCCGTATTTTTCCATCTGGGGGTTTATGGGATCTTTCAGAAAATTAATAATGGGGCTCGGAGGAAATGTTCGACTCGGAGGCAGTAGCGGAGATTTATGGCAGTCCTGTTGGATGCCAGGGAAAAGTCTGAAAGCACCCAGAGCAGACGAAGACTCCACAATTTTACCAGGCACTCCCTAAGAGCTAATTTTGCGTAACGGACAAGACTGGGAATTTCCCCATGCAAGCTGGCAGGTTGCTGGAAAGGGATCGCTCTTGAAGGTGAGGAACTGAGTTGCTGGAGCAAGGGATGGGGATGGAGGTGGGGACCAGCACCCATGGGGCTGCTTCTGTGTGGCTTGGACCCAGGCAGGGCAGGAGGAACAGCTGAGCCTTGCTGGTGATGGGGACAGCACTGCCCAGCCACCCCACTGGCCCCTTTCGGCCACCCCGCCTCGCTCCCAGCTCCAGGCACTGCTGGGCTTTGCTGGAAAAGGGGCAATGTGAAGCTCAATATGGGTGGGCTGGCCAAAGCCACCTCAATTTCTGTCTCAAGGCATGAGCCACAGCCTGCTGGGCTCTGCTGGGCTTCCTGATAGATGAGCAAACCCTCTCTGTCATGGCTTGGAGAGCACCAAGGATTTCCAAGGCATCAACCCAAGCAGCACAGACCCTATCCTGGCTGGGCCCCGGGGCCGCAGGGATCAGAGCGTGGGTGGACAGTGGCACTGGGAAGGGACACTTAAGAGTCACCACATACCAAAAGCCTCAAATGGCCATGAGGTCGGGTTAGTGACCCATAACACAGCCCTGGAGCTGGAAACATCGGAGAAACTTTGTTCCCACTGTCATCTGTCTGACAGAGCACAGGCAGGGGACAGGCAGGACACAGCACTTGCCTTTACACTGTTGCTTCAGAGGTCTTTGTGGTGATGCTGGTGCTGGGGACCTAGGCACCTCTGGACCACTTGGATGTGCTGAGCTGGGTCTGCTCTGCCCCATCTCCATCCCCTCTCTCTGAGCAGGACTATGGTTCCCACTGTGACAAACCCAGGGGTCAACTGGTGGCTGTGTGTGCCCAGGCTGGCTGCTGCTGTCTCTCCAACAGGCAGTCCCTCCTCCAAACTCCCCCAGCACCAGCTGTCTTCTGAGTGCACCACTTCTCCCTACTCCTCCCAATAAATAAAAGCCAATGATTTCCCATTGCCTGGGTGCACGGAGGGGGAAGTCGTGTGTGATGTTTATTTTGACAGCGGAAAGGCCCGTTCTCCAAGCTTTTGGGGTAGAGCATCTTGTCCAAGATGAAAACATCGACTGTTTATTTGAGTCTCACAGTTGCTGTGAAAATAGAGTACTTGTGTCAATGGATGCAGGCTGGTGGCTCATCAGTAAGGGCCCAATCCCACCCTGCATGGAGGGTCCCAGCCTGCCATTGACTTAATGGAGATGTAGCATCCTTCTGAAAAAGCAGTCCCACTGGGTCCTGTGCCCTGCAGGCTGGGGACATGACTGAGGATGAAACAGGGGGGATAAGGTTGTGGTGGTGGCTGAGCGGTGAAGGCCTGGAAGGAAGCACAGCAATGCTGAGCCCAAGTCACAGGGGGGACCAGCACGGCTCTGCTGGGGCAGCAGCATCCCTGGGTGGGCTGCTTTTTTTGTGCCATGGCTCTGTGACACTGGCAAACCTCCTGGTGTAACATCACAATGATGCCTTAGGGCCAACGCAGAACAGATGCAGGTCATGGGGTGCAGTAGGGTCCCTCCATCCCCAGTGGGCTGGTGGGGATTTCTCTTTTGCCTCATCCTCTCCATTGCCACTAAGGTGGGAAAACTCCAGCAGGAGGGAGCCGACGGGTTTCTCCAGATGGTGCCCCGCTGACCCCAGCCATTCCCTGTCTTCGGCTCTTCCTTAGGAAAACACAGCATGGGCCAGCCCATCGATTAATGGTTTCCTGATGTTCCCCCCGTGCGGCCGACGTGGGAAGCTGCCTCCCCACTCCCCGGGCTTTGCTGAACCGAGCCCCTGCCTCCCCATGCCCCTGTGCCCTGCACAGGTGCTGGGCTTGCTGTGCACACGGGAAGCATGTGTTTAACCAGTGAATTGTACCCTAATAAAGATGAACAGGGAGATAGATAGATTGGATGAAGGAATAAATGAACAAATGAATGAATTACATGGTGATTAACTCTGATGTAATAAATACCCCCAAGGCTTGTAAAAATACATTTGGCATTTTGAAGAATAGCACATTTCTCGCCGTTTTGCAAGGTCGAGAGTGGCTGAAGCAGCTAAACCCCCTGCACACTTGGCTGACGTGGTAATGAGTGGGAAAAGCTCATCCTGCCCTGGTCCTACAGCCCCTCTGGCAGGAGCCTAGGAGGGTGGAAGAGCCCTGGTTGGGGTTGGAAGGGCAGGAGGAAGGGAAATGTAGAGGCCAAGGTTTGCTTAGGAAGCAAAATCTGGGAGGTTAACAAGGCTTGTGAGCGTGTAAAGCACTGAATAAAACACCATGCTGGGGTAAGGGCTAGTGGATGGAGTGCTGCGGCACCAAGGGCACGGCAGACCCGCTCTGCTGGGAGCCAGTGCTCTCTGGTCTCACTGCAGAAGGACTGAGGGAAAAGCTTTTGAAACCTTTTCATCACGCTGGGAAAGGCAGATGACAGAGGCATTTTTTGGGCCATGGGGGAGCACAGAACCATCGTCTTTGGCAGCAGGTCCTGGCCATAGGGCTCTGGCCACTGTTGCAACAGTGCTGCCTTGCCTACCTGTCCCTGAGGGCTGCTAGGATGGAGGACATGACACTGAGAAGCGTGGTTGGACAGGTTACCGCACCTGAGGGATGGCAGCAGGCCACTGTTCCCTAGTACACCATGTCCACAGGAGACAAAGCACCACTTTTCCATGTTATTAACCACAGAAGTATGGAAAGGACAGGCTGGCAGGGCCACCATCACTCCTCTCTGACAGCTGGAGCCACTACTAAGACCCATGTGGATCTGCATCACAGGATAGAGAGAAGATGCTCTTTGTGTACTGGAGAGCATCAAGGGAGCAAGGAGAGCAAGGAGACCATGTCAGGCCATGACAAGGGGCAAAGCAAGCAGGTCTTGCCTCTCTAAGTAGGTGTGCTGGTTTTGGCTGGGATAGAGTTAATTTTCTTCATAGTAGCTAGTATGGGGCTATGTTTTGGATTTGTGCTGGAAACAGTGTTGAAAATTCAGGGATGTTTTCATTATTGCTGAGCAGTGCTTGCACAGAGTCAAGGTCTTTTCTGCTCCTCACATCACCCCACCAGCATGCAGGCCAGGGGTGCACAAGAAGTTGGGAGGGGACACAGCTGGGACAGCTGACCCCAACTGACCAAAGGGTTATTCCATACCATATGACATCATGCTCAGCATATAAAGGTGGGGGAAGAAGAAGGAAAGGGGAATGTTCGGAGTGATGGCATTTGTCTTCCCAAGTAACCGTTACGTGTGATGGACCCCTGCTTTCCTGGAGATGGCTGAATACCTGTCTGCCAATGGGAAGTAGTAAATGAATTCCTTGTTTTCCTTTGCTTGTGTGCACAGCTTTTGCTTTGCCTATTAAACTGTCTTTATCTCAACCCACGAGTTTTCTCACTTTTACTTTTCCAATTCTCTCCCCCATCCCTCCAGGAGGGAGTGAGCAAGAGGCTGTGTGGGGCCTAGTTTCTGGCTGGGGTTAAACCATGACAGTGCCCCTACTTAGAGACACAACTCCTCACCAGGCAGTGTGTTCCCTGAGCCCAGCACCAAGCTGTGCCCTGTTGGCCAAGAAAAATGTTCTTTGCTTGACTGTGCTGCACATAAGGGAGGTGTTTTGCTGTGGGATTCAGGTCTCTTTATTTATATGGAGTTTTATTATCAAGAGCGAAGTGATGGGAAATAACTTGTGTGTGTATCGTCTGTCTGCCCATCCACCCGTCTGCCTGTCCACTAAGGTTGGGGTTCAGCTGTCTGAGCTCCTGTGAGTAGAGCTGGCTGGACAATATGGAAAAAAAGCATCGGGTTTTCTGTAGTATTCTCACATTTTGCTTCTTTCCTTGGCCAAGTTCTGTGTTTCGATGAAAAATGTCCATCAGCATTTTGAAATGAGAAAAATTTCAACCAGATGCAAAATTTGGTCCCAAAGCGGGGAGGAACTTGCAAACTTGGCCTCTCTTTCAGCTGCCTTTGAATCTCAAACATTTTGCCCCAGCTGAATACTGGGACGAGGTCTGCTAAAAAAAAAAAAACACTAATGCAAAACGTGCATGGTCATTTTGGGGATGAGGCATCTGCTGGGTGGAGCAGCTGGTCCTGGCATGGTGTTTCTCGGCGCACGCTTGAGCTCAGCCAGCTGCTGCACGGAACAGGCGAGATCTGCACTTGAGGAAATGGGAGTGCGCTGGAGCATGCTGAAGTCTTTTCAGATCCTTTGCTGAATTTTCTTCCTTGGAGAGCTGTTTTGGAAAATGTACATCTTCACTGTGGCACAGTGGGGCTGTGCTGCAGCATCTCTTGCCCTTGCAAAGCCTATGGCTGCTGGCTGTGTCCACCAGGACTGCATGGTATCCCCTTCTGCCACCCAAGTCCCCCTGCCCCAGAGTCACCCATGGGCTCTGGCAGCATGCTACAGTGACAAGCACTCTCCACCACCGAGGGGGTGGCTGGGGCTGGGTGGGTGTGGGCAGATGTGTAAGTGCCCCAGCACAGCTTCAGCCTGCCAGAGCTTGCACCAACCAGCCTCTTGTTGCATCAGCATGGGAGGGAAGGCAACTCTTTGTTTGATTGCTAATTATCCTTCTTTTTCCTCCCTTAAATTAGCTTTGAAAGCAGTTAAGCCTACTGGAAATTTGGATTGATTGCTCTTCCTTTTATCTGTGGTTTGTTTAAATGTTAGTGTTATGAACAGCAATGAAATAATTACATAGGTCATGAATGAGTATATAAAAACAATACCTAAATAACATAAACAGCAAATAATATCATTAATGTTCCTGGTTTTTTTAGTTGCAGCTGTTGGTGAGTTGTGATGGGAAGGTGGAAGCCCTGCAAGTTTTGGGTAACTCCAGATGCTTGAGCTGCCAGAGAAGTGGAGGTGGGTGGGGGCTTGGGGAGACCCCCCCTTGCCTGATGAATCCAATGAGTACAAAGAAGCCATCTGGAGGCTGGTGACCCAATCTCAGTGAGGTGGAAGATCTCTCTGGTGTCTGCCGTCCCCATTATGCCCAGACAGGTGGACAACTGCAGAGCCAAGCCTGGCGACCACAATGGGCCATGAGCCATCAGTCCCTGGTGCACCTGGAAGTGCTCAGATCTGGCCCCATGGCACGCCCCAAGCCCACTCATGTCCAGATACAAAGCTATGGGGAAGTTCCTGCAGTGCTCATGAAACACTGTGGGTCAGCACAGCCCCGACCCACAGAGCTGGGGATGATGGGACAGAGAAACCCCTTGGCAAAGTCCCCTGGCTTCCCAGCCCACACACAAATTGCATGCGCATGCAAAGAAGATGCAGAATTAGGCAGTTGGTACTTATTAGACTTGTGTTATTAAAAATAATAATAATAAAATAATAATAAAACCCCCAAACGTACATATATCATATATGTTACACTATGGTCCATAACATTCACTGGCTTTTCTTTTTACGTATTTCACAGATGCTGTCATGTTGCAGGGCCTGGTCCCTCCACACAAGCACCCTTGGGATGGTATTTACACGATACATATCTCAGCAGCCAGGCCCAGGGCTCCCCAAGAAGCACAGGAAAGCCTGCCCCTAAATCTGCATGGGGTGACCCACAAAGGATCCCAACAGCATCCTGCATCTGCCNACACAGATGTGTACTGGGACACCAGCTGGGAGCCATCCCTCCTTGTCAGCAGTCCTGACTGGCAGAGCTGGAACAAGAGGGACAAGCTGGCTGGGAAGATAAAGCAAGAACTTGAACCACAAACACCGAAGTCCTCAAAGAGTTTTAAGAGCCCAGCTTCAAGGGAGGAGAAATCACGTGCCAAAGGAAACCCTGGAGCCTTCTGCCCCAGCAGGCTGTGCAGAGGGCTTTTTGGGGAGCACAGACACATCATGCCTCTCCTGAAGGCTGTACTTGCTTGGAGACAGCACACACCTTCTGCAGCCTTGCCCTGATGAGCATCCATGCCCATGGAGCAGTGGTGCCACCTGGCCTTTCATGGGCTGTGGCCACTGAGAAGAGGGACCAGTGTGCCCTGCACCCCATGGGGTGATGCCGAGCAGCCCATGGGGCTATGGGGATGACCTCAATGGGAGTCTTGGCTGTGCACAATGAAAGGGTGTTTCACCACTGACTCCTGCGTGAGGATTGTTGGGTGCATGGGGTCAGAATGAGCCTGGGGCAAGGGCAGCAGCTCTGCTTCCAGGTCTCCTGGGTGTAAGCAGCCATGGGAGGAAGAGGAGGGCTGGTTGGCCCATGCCCTTCAAGGGACATCTTGTGGCAGAAGCTGATAGCCTATGACAATCAGAACAAGAAGAACCAGGGATGGGAGGGTCCCCTCAGCTCAGCTGGAGGAGGGAAGGGGGGCAGTCTATGTCAGGAGTGTGGCACAAAAAGAGCTCATCCAAGCCGAAGTGGTCCCCCATACCCTTTGCCACTCAGCTTCTGGCCTCCTCCCCAGCTCTGCCCATGTCATGTGTAGGCACCCCAGCATCCATGAGACTTGAAAAATGGCACTGCAGGACCCTTGCATCTCTGAAAAGCCACTTCCAGCATTTCCAGAAGCTTTACCAATGCACTGATCTCCCTGAATAGGGCACCTGCATGTCCACACAGACATCCCCCAGTGCCTAGATCCTCACTCCCCAAACTCCCATCCTGAAGGCCAACAATGCTCCATCACTCTCTTCAGCTGCAGGCTCCAGCACCACCCTAGGATGATGGAGCCCAGAGGCACCAGACCACCCATGGGAGTCCATGCAAACTGCCATGGGCTCAAGAGGGCAAAGCATCACCCTGAAGCACTGGAAGACTGTGATGCAGGCTACAATACCTCACTGAACCATTCAATAAGCAAGGCAAGGTTTGTAGGGAAAGGAATATCTGTTGTCAGATCACCTATTATTACTACTCATATTTATTATGTGAAGACCACTACAGCCTCAACATGGGAAGATATTGATGTCTGATTGAACTGGAAACTGATTCACAGTAAAGAAGAAATGGAAGGCCAGAGGTGGGTCAACAAAAGCTCTTCTTACTGCCACCTCTGCCTTGTGCAGCTCCTCAGACAACCCTGGCTACAGCAATGCTTCCCAGGAGAGCACACAGTCAGGCCAGCTCTGAAGGATGCACACCAAGGCAGACGGTCACTTGGTATCAGCTCGACAGAAATGGGTGGAATTATGTCAGTTGGTACCAGCTGAGAATATAGGGACATAGACCTGGGTGCATGGACAATGATACATGATAGCTCCGGACAGCCTGTTCACTCCACCCCAGGTCCTGCTGGCAGGGCAGACTATAGCCTTGGCAAACATGGGAGGGGAAAATGGATGTCTCCACGTCTTTCCCACTGGGTCACCTGGACTATGCACCAGGATAGATAATGGCCGGGAAGTTGCAAAGTCTGTCCCGTTCTCTCTGGTGGACACAGCTTTGCCACCAACCTGCTGCCAGGGCCTGACTCCTCCCCCTGGCACCGCAGCATTGCATGGGTCCTGTCCCAGGTGGCAGTGCTGGTCTGTGTAAACCTGACGTCGCCAGAGAATCAGGCCTTGCAAAAGTTCATTTGTTCTTTCTGGTGGAGCTCCTGGGGCTGGTTCCTCTGTAGCACTGGATGGTTTCCACTGAGCCTGCCCATATGCATATTGGGATGAAGGACAAAAGACTCTGACCTCCTGTTCCTACTGGGTAAGGAGAAGGGCAGCGCATTTTCAGAGAACAAGGAAGAGGCAGGCCGTGGTGACTGGAGAAAGGAGAGCTGTCAACCCAGACATCAATACTGGGCAGAAGATGACTTTGTTAAAGGGAAAAGCCTAGAAAATGAGAGCTATGAACCACATGCCCGGAGCAAGACACCAATCCCCTTCAAGCTCCTTCAGGCGACAGGCACCCACGGGATCCCACTCTGCTTTGCTCCTCATTAAAGGTTTGTTGTTACTGTGTTATTTTTAATACACACATAAAGAAAAAGACCCACACGCACACCCATGTGTGCACATGCACACACAAAGGGAAAACATTGCCAAAATATACACTATAGACAGAAGAGTCCGTTCACACTATATATATGTACAGAGTCTCTGGGCGCAGTCTGGCAGCACACAGCCATGCTGGGGCTGAGCGCAGGGTGGGGCAGGATGGGTGGAAACCCCTCAGGGCTTCACACATTTCCCCTTCTTCTCCCGCCGCTGCAGTTTCCGAAGGCGACGCGTCCAGGCATCCCGCCACTGGATGACCAGACTGTTCTTGTCAGCCATCAGTCCTGGCCGGTCGGTGGAGTTTTCGCTGATCCCCATAACCAAGTACTTCTTGCTGATCTGGATCTTGGGGCACTTGCAGGACAGGTCTTTCAGGTGGATCCACAAGAAGTTGTCACCGCGTTTGACCCTCTCATCGCGGCACTTGTAGACAGAGAGGATGTTGATGGTGAACTTGGCCCAGTTGGCCACTGTCTCCATTTCCAGGATGTTCACCTGGACCACTGAGGGTAAAAAGGGGGAGGCACGGTGACAGGGGATGCTTTGCCTTGCTCCCCAAAGGAAGCTTTGATGACAGGAACTGCCCGTCCCCAGCAGCCTGGCCTGCCTCATCCATCACAATTTTGGGAGGGCTGATCTGGGGTGCTCCCCATCCCCCGGGACGTCTGCATCTCCCCCACCCATGGCCAGCCTGTGGCTGGCTCTTGGCTGCCTCTGTGGCAAAGCCCAGCATGGCCCAGGGAGGGAGGAGGTCCTTACCATAGTCCTTCTTGCAGTACTTCTTCATGTTAATCTTGTAGTTGCCCTTGGCTGGCTTGCAGTAGGAGTCACAGTCTGTGGAGGAAGAACAGAGGGTTGAGCACCAAGGGGCTTGAAGCATGTGGGGTCCTGTCCCACTGCAAGCAAAGGGGGAATGGCATGGATGGGACAGCAGCAAGACCCAGCCTGGCAGAGGGTGGTGGGTGCTCTATGTCCCAGCACCCTCCAGAAGGCTCCTGAGCGAGGGCCTGGGCTGCTGCTGGGGATGGGGGTCTGGTGAGCCCAGCTGCTTCCCTGGCAGCTTGCAGGGACTCAAATCTGAGCACAAACACTGACAACACATCAGCTGGGAAGTAAAACCAGATGGCTTTTGGACCATCAGGAAGGCTGTGTCCCCTTCTGTGCCGACAGTGACAGTGTCCTGCAGGATAAATCAGCACAGGGGCAGTGCAGGGAGCCTGGGGACCCTCCTCTGGGACACAGAAGGAGAAGGACGAGAGAAATGCAGGCTATGTAGTGGTGGCCACCAGGGAGAGTAGGCAAGAGCCGTGGCCAAAGAGAGTCCACCAGAACAGCTGTGGCCCTGCAAATCTGGGCCATGTGGGGAAGAGAGGACTCAGCACCAACCCCACCATCAGCCCCGCAGGGAGGAGACCCGAAGGAAGATCTGACCCCAGACCAAAGGGGTTGTGATCCTGAGGGGCAACTCAGCCCTCAGGAGCCAGGGTGGTGGGAATTATCCTTATGGGGCAGCCCCTCCAGGGACCGGTACCCCAGCAGTATCCCAAAAGTGGGGAAGGGGACTCAGGCTGGAGGGCAGCAGGTGTGCAAAGAAAGCAGCTCTGCTCCGCCAGGTTGCTCCTGCTGCTCAAGCATCCCCTGCTCAGGCTGTGCCAGCATGACCATGGAGGCCACCAGGCTGTCCTCCACCCCAAGCAGCATCCTCCCTGCTGTCCCCCAGCTCTCAGGAGACGCTCACGTCCTGAAGGAGGCTTTTTTTTCTGTGCATTTCTAAAGACCCCGTATTTGCATCTCAAACAGAGGGAGGGCAAGGAATGCCTCTTTCCTTCTCCCCAAAGGCTTTGATCCCAACAACTGCCCAAAGCAGCCCTGTTCTCCTTTCTTTCTCCCTGCCATCTTCCTTTGAGCATCTCAGTTTGTCTCTTTCCAAATGGCATGTTTTTTCTAAGCCCATCTTTCTTCTTTTCTCTCCCTCTTGCAGGTTCTCTCTCTGGCTTGGCCCCACATCCCGTCCCGGGTCAGAGCCAGTAGTCCCTGAAGTTGTCTTTGTTTGTGGGTTGCCACAGCGATCACTGGCGATGGAGGCTACAGTCTGGGGGAAGACAGGGAATAACAGTGCCTCATGCCAAGGGGAGGAGGAGAAAAGAGGAAAGAAAGAAGTCCAGGAGCACAAACTCACCCTGGGCTCTGCTGCTCTCCTTTCTGCCTGGCTTCTTTTTATCTGGGACTTTGTGCCGCCTGTTCCAGATTTGTCATCAATAGAAGCAGCACAGCACAAAGTTAATACTTGGCAGAGGGGCGTGAGCCCTGATTCTCAGCTCAGCCTCCCTGTGCTGCCACACTTCCCCTCTGCCTGAGCTGGCAGAGCTTCCCCAGCCCCACTGCATCCCCAGTGATAGCGGTGGTGGCTACAGAGGGAACATAGGGTGCAGCATGTGAGGTGGCTGCTGAGTGCACTGAAGTGCTTGGCTGTGGCACTGAAGGTGCCATCCACCGCATCCCTGGGATGTGCTACAGCCTCATCCTGGACCCTGCTGCATTCCCCGGGATATGCTACAGCCCCATCCTGGACCCCACTGCATCCCCTGGGACATTCTACAGGTCCATCCCTGACACACTGCTCCGTCCTTTCTTGCTACATGAAGGGAACTCTAAAAGGGAGCTCCCGCCTTATTTTGGGGAGTGCCTGGCAGGATGGGTGACCTTTTCCTCCCAAAGCAGAGCAGAGGAGACTGTCATGTGCCCAGGCAACATCCCTGGCATGGGGGGGACTACCAGGTACTTCTTGGGGATTGGTGCAGGGCATGCCTCTCCATGCCCACTGCAGGGTCCAGCCTGGGTCCTGACCCTGCGCAAGCCTTCAGTGAAGATGCAAGATGGTTTACGGAGCCCCCACCACTGAGACAGGAGCTGGGAGCTGTGCCACTGCAGCAAGCCATGCAGGGCCAGGCAGCGAAAGGAGGTAGCTGAGGGGCACAGAAACCGTCCTGCAGATGGCATCAGTTGTGGCTCTGCCATGGGCCTGCCACAGACACTAGATGCTGTAGTGGAGGAGGGCAGCATGAACTGGGGTGTCAGGCAAGAGGATGGCCAGGGTGGCTGCCACATGGTGCCGAGGCCACACCAGTGCTGAGCCCACAGGAGGTGGGGTGGTGGGACTGGGCTGCAGGGCAGCCTCAGCCAACCTGCCATCCCCATCACCAAGAAAGAAAAGGAAGAAAAGCAGAAAGAAAACCAGTAACTGCGCTGGCTTCCTGCTTGTGATTAACATCATAAAACTGTGATTCAAAAGAATCAGAAAATAGTGTTGGGAATTAACAATTTGGGATTAGTTTGGGGATTTTTTTTAACCTTGGCTTTGTGAACAGCCCTCAAATATAAAATCAATTCCTGTTCAATTTATATAAGAAACTTGGGAAGAAAAAGAAAAGACCAAGTAACTCAAAGCATTTACCTTCCTTGCCTTTGAGCACATGGCCTTCATTGTCACGTGTGGGGTGGGTGTGGGTGCTGAGACTGGGGAAGCAGCCAGGTGGGTGCCGGGGCTATCACCCAGCTCAGTCTCCATCCAAGGGGTGGCTACATCCTGCCTGCACCTCCACAAACTGCCTCTCCCTGGACACCCCATCCTGTCCCCACAGGGTGTCCCTGTGGCATGGCTCTGCTCGGCATCTCATCCCTGTGCCTCTCACCG
This sequence comes from Scopus umbretta, assembly GCA_013400535.1. Classification (NCBI taxonomy): domain Eukaryota; kingdom Metazoa; phylum Chordata; class Aves; order Pelecaniformes; family Scopidae; genus Scopus; species Scopus umbretta. The sequence goes on along the minus strand of VZTL01005895.1, from coordinate 71,692 downwards.
GGACATGGCTATGGACCACAGCTCCATCCTCCACACTGGAATGTGGTGTGGTGGTGCTGGGGGACAGGCGGCAGCTCTTCCCACAGACAGGCCCCAGGGAGCCTGGAAGCAGCTCTATCTGCCCTGCCAGCCCAGCTGAGGCAGCATGATCTCTGTCCATCCCACAAAACCATCAGGAGAAGCTGGATGGCCAGGAGAGAAACCGCTTCATGGGTGCCTCTCCCCTGGCAGCTCCCAGAGCATCCCCCACTTTCCCAGATCCTTTTTCAACTTCCCATATGTGACATTACATGTGCTGCAGGGTAGTGGAAAGAAGATCAAGTTTAGCCTCTCCTGCCCACCCCTCCTGCTGTGTCCATGCAGCCTGTTGGGGCAGCCAAGCCCTGTGGAGGGGCTGGGGGATTGCAGACACCTGCCGCAGCCCGAGGCTGTGAAAGTGCACCCACAAACCCTTAGATGCTGCTATATCCCCTGGGATATGCTACAGCCCCATCCTGGACACCACTACATCCCTCGGATACATTACAGCCCCATTCCCAGACATCGCTGCATCCCTGTGATATACAGTACAGACCCATCCTGGACACACTGCTCTGTTCTACATGAAGGGGACTTCAAAAGGGAGCTCCTGCCCTGTGCCACAGCTTGGTCCTGTTTGTGTCCTGGGGGAGCTCTCAGCCCCTTCACCCCATGGGACCCATGGAGGGCCATGGACACTGGGGGTGATGACTGCCACAGGTGTGTGCCCACCGAACTGCTGATGCTGGTCTGGCACTGGCCCATGGTGCAGGCAGCAGCACCCCATGCACAGGCAACATCTTCGCTGCTGTCATAGGGAGCTGGCACGCGGGAGGGATGAACAGAGTGGTGCAAGCATGGGGTGATGCCACAAGGACACAGGACAAAGCAGATGGTGACCAGAGAGCCTGGCATGGGCATCCCCCATCTCCATGGGGAGAGCATGTGTGAAAGGTGGCAAGTTTGCACATCTGGTTTACTTCTCCTTGCCTTGAAAAAAAGGAGGAATACTTTGTTTTAAGAGAGATGTAACTTAATTAGGTGTTATGGCTGCAAATCTTTTACTGCTGACTTTGAATTCCTTTAAAGTCCTCTTTTGCGCTCCATGAGTTTTGTTAATTCTGCTAACAGGGAACAAGGATTTTTTTTTTCACTAAGTGGAAAATATTTTAAGATAATAATAATAAAAATTACGAGAAATGGACCCAGGACGTTTCACTGCCGAGCCAGTCAGCTGCTTGGGCAGAGAGATCAAAGCCAGACCTCAAAGGCTCCAGAGGGCTGGAAAGGCAGGAGAAAGCTGGGAAGAGCGATGCAGAGGATGCAATGTCAGCAAAAAGCCCGGACGCACCCAGGAACAGGACCCCAGCAGGGAGGAGGATGGGGAGAGTGGGGAAAACCAGCACCTGGGCATGGCATCCCCAAACAATGTCCCCCTGTTCCTGCAGTTCAGCACCTGCTGCCAGAGGCAGGGAGGGAGGTGGGGAGATGGGGGAGAAGGGGCTTGGAGGCCTGGGGTGGGAGAACTGTGGTGCACTGAGGGGCTAAGTGCCCCCTTGGGGAGTGCTCTACTCACAGAGGAGCCTCAGGCTCCTGGGGCAGAGGGATGCAGGCAGAGAGGCATCAGGGTGCAGGCAGGGGGGCAGGGCGCAGGCAGCAGTCAGGGTGCAGCGCTGTCGCCAGCCCTGCCTGCAGCACAAGCACGCTGGAGGCAGGGCACCCCTGGCAGAGCTGGGTAAGGCAGAATCACCTACCCCATCTCTGACCCCCCAGCAAAGGGGGCAGCAGGACCCCACCCGGGTCCCCTGCTCTCCCGGCAGACTTGGGACAGAGGTGAGCTATTTTGCATTAAAGATATTTGAGCTAGAAGCCAGAATTCTTAAAACAACAAACCCCCAGATAAAACAAGAGGCAATTTAAGGCAGACCTGCTCTGCTAAAACAAAGTAAACACTCGGGTCTCCAGCGAGTGCCATTTATTTTTATGCAGCTGAAAATATCAGACATCGCTCTAAGACTGTTCCTATTTATAAAGCACTGGAGGGAAGTCACCTTCATTAACTCTGCTCCATGTGTCACTCTCTGTTTGCAATAAACTCGTCCGAATCCCCCTTTCCCCTCCCCTTTTTTTCCTTTTCACAAAGCCTGATGTTGCCAGCTCCCTCCCTTGCAGCAGGCAGGACAGGCAGGGCAAGCAGGGCAGGCAGTAGAGGTGGTGGTGGTCTGCCCTGTCCCACGCAGCCTCCCCAGGAATGTTACCATCACAAACAGCTCAGCTCTTACAGTTGTCCCATAGTGCAAGATGCACACTCCACCAAGGACTGGCTCTCCTCTACTGCCACAGCGTGGAGTGAAACCTTTGCCAGATCCACACAGGGCTGCTTGACTCACGTCCTGATAACATCTTCCATTTCGCAGAGCCTCTACAGAGCAGGGCTGGGAGGTATGCCGCACTCTCAGCCTGTGCATCAATATGTGTGATCTGCGTGCATATGGAGGCCAGCACTGCTCTTGCGAGGATCCAAGCTACCAGCCTCCTCCCACACGTTTCATCCCTCCAGCCCCGTCCGCATGCTTTACTCCTTCCATAGCTCCATATCTTCAACACCCCTTGTTCCAGTCCCCTTCCTGTGGCCACTGAGTGCACGCACACGGCTGCAGGGGCCATGATAGAAGATGTTCCCAAAAGTCTGAGGAGCACATCACAGGCATGCACCAGCCAGGGAAGAGGCTATTGGTGTTTTCTACCCCCGAGGTGGGGTGACTGTGGGAAGAAGAGGTGGGGAGAAGGATGCCCACAGGGCACCAGGTCTCCAAGGAGCATTCAGACTCCCCCAGGATGGATGTACCCCAAACAGGGCATGGGGAAGCTCCTCATTAAATATGGGCATGGGGAACCAGAGGTGCTCCTGCTTTCTTCCAGGACCACATGCCATGGGATAGAGTGGTCTGTGGTGCAGGATGTCTATTCACTCATGCTGGCATGCGGGAGAAGACCAAGGTCTTGGGGACTGCAGGGTAAGGGTGGCCTGAGGAGGAAAATGGCTGCTTCTTTCCCTAGCTTCTCCCCCTTGACCTGGCTTGGGATCCCTACAGAGGGATAGACAGTGGGATGGCTAGGAACAACCATGCTAGGGTGCTAATGGGACTGCAGAAGGAGAGGGGGGAGAAAAAAGCCCTGCTACAGCCCCCTCTGATGCATGGCCGTGCGTGCCTCTGAAGAGCTGGCCCAGCATCAGCACAGCCCACCCACACCTGCCATTGGTGATCACTGCATAGGGCAGAGAGGTGCCAGGAAGATAGATGAGATGGCAGAGCCTGGCTGATGGAAGAGGGGCGGTTGGGGAGGAAATGCAAAGTGGCTGCTTTGCCTGTCTGCCATGGCATCTGCCAGACCACATTTTGCCGTGTTGGAGAGGGCTGAGCATGGTGGCGGCATCATAGGGTCAGGAGGCTGGTACACCACTGTGTGGTGCTATTGGCATGTGCCATGTCAGGGCACCTCGGTGGGGCCCTGCCAACTGTGGCTGAGCTGGAAGATGGACCCTAACCCACCGTTGCAGGCAGCATCCATGCACCCACCAGTGCCCAGCCCTAGCCAAGCCTGTGCAAGCACACGAGCAAACCTGCAGCATGCGTGGAGATGTGAGCCTTGCTGCTCCAGCCTGGGGAAGCCAGGGTGGCTTTTGAGGAACTCTAAGGACAGCAACAGAAATACCTCCCTCACCTGTGCAGAGCTTGCAGCCCGCTGCCAAAGCTGCCCCCTTCTCCTGCTGGGTGATAGCAGCAGTGATATCGATCCTCCCATGGTCCCATCACCCCATGGTCCCATCAGCCCACAGAACTGGGACAAGCAGTTCAGACCCAGACAGTTTACTCCTCTGGACTTGAATGGGGCGAGCCCCATGTCACCCATGTCCCAGGGGAGACCTGGCAGCCCACATGCCGGCACAGGGGCTCCCGAGCCTGCCTGCAGCCAGCAGCCTGCTGGACCCCTACTGATCTGGTGCTGCTCAGAGAGCCAAGGCCCTGTGGAGGTAAAAGGCACTGAGGAGAAACCTCTTGCATGAGTACTGATAAAAGGAAATTAAAAAATGCCAGTCCCCAGGCACCCACTGAGCCATACGTGCCCTATGCTACAACCCCTGCCATAACCTGCCAAGGGCTGGCAATGCCCTGGCAGGCTGCATCCCTGCTTTCCTCCTCAGAGGCGATGGAGAAACCCTCTTCCTGAGAAAGCCCCACCAAGCTTTGTTGGTATCTTTCTAGAAATACATAGGATTTCAAATCTCAGTCATTTTTTTTTGCCAAAATTGTTTGCCATTAATCTTTTTTACCAAAGGGTTTGGCAGGGCTCAGCCCTTCTCCCAGGTGTGCTGGGGAGAGGGGAGGTGGAATGGGATGTCTCTGGGCAGGGCTGGGCCATGGGCTTGGTCTGGGATGCAGAGCGCTTACCTGCAGGTGCCTCTGTGCTGGTGACCAGGGAGGTGGGGTTGATGGCAGGGATCTCTGGAAGAGAAAGGGAGAGATGTCTTAAGGAAAGGGGTCCCCAGCTCTGGCCATGACCTGGAGAAAAGTGTTCTGCAAGCAGGGTGCACAGAGGATTTTGTGGGTCACCTTCAGCAGCTCTCTAAGAAAGATGGATGGGACGAGTCTGACCTGAATATCACAGGCCATTAAATAGACCCAGAGATGCCTAAACTGAGTTCAGTAAATTGGGACAGGCTGAGATGCTGCAACCCCCAGGAGCCATAAGTCACTCCTGCAGAGGATACATGCTCCACGGATGGACTGACAAATGGACGTTTGGCTGATCTGAGTGTGCTCCACGCTGCACAGCACAGGGATAATTGTGGGCAATGACAACACTTTCCTGGGACTCCTAGCAACAAAACCTGGGGGAAATTCTGTCCTAAACCCAAATCTGGGGAACAACAGAGAAAGAGAAGCCAGCCCCACCAGCTCATCCCCACTGCCACCACTCCAGCAGCACCAGCAGATGCTGCAAGGTGGCAAGTTGTTCTGCTGCTGCTTGGGTCAAATTCAGACCACTGCAACAATAAACACAGTTTTACGCTGACCACAGAATCTGGCCTTGCCCTAGGCCTGACCATGCTCAGGCTCAGCTGGGCGAGAAAGGCACATTGCTGCAGCTGAAGACATGTCCCAGCAGAGCGGTTTCAGCTGGCTGGAAGCACTAACCCAAGGGGTCTTTCAGAGCCTGCCAGGCTGGGGCAGAGAAGCATGGGTGCTCCCAGAAGGTGATCCAACCATCCTGCCTTGACCACCTCCAGGAGAACAACCATGTGGATGGGCAGCCCCTTGGCTCAGCCTCCCACACACTGCAAGCTAACCCAGGGAGAGCATCCTCTGGCGTTGGTGGGGGTCCCTGAGCGCAGCGCAGGCATGACGGCACTCACTGATGCAGGGGGCCACAGGCGAGCGGCTCTGCTGGTAGCCCTTGGCACAGCGGTTGCAGGTGAGGCCAGTCACACCGTCCTTGCATGGGCACTGTCCTGTTGTCTGGTTGCAGGTCTTGCCAGCTGCACCAACGGGGTGGCAGTCACAGGCTGAGTGGGAGAGAGAGAAAAGGTTACGTGAGAGGTGATGCACAATGTAAATCCCAAACTGGACCTAACATGCCACCCCTGGAGAGGCAAGGAGGAGGTGGGTCCTTCCAGCACACCAGTGGAAAGCAGCCACTGGGGCCGGCACAGCCAAGACCTATGGGTCCAGACCATGGCCCCATGTGTACTGTGAGCAGCACAGGCAGGAGGGCAAGCAGTTGAAGGGCTTGGCCTTCAACTGAGGTACAGCCTCTGCTGATCAGGATGCTCAGGATGAGCCCCCGGAGACCCCACAGCTCACACAGGCACCTGAAGCTGCCAGCTGGCATTTAAGGTCTGGACACCAGTAGAAGAGTTTCTTCCTGCCTGCTTTATAGGCAGCTGCTCTGGGGACAGCCCAGCATGCATGTGGGCAGGAGGAGGGATTTCCATGGGAAGCTCCATGCCTGCTGCCAGCCTTGTCCTGTGCAAACAAAGGGAGCAGGGCTCACATGGAGCCAGGCAAACTCTTGTTCACGGCCAGGGTGGGACTGAAGGCACTGCAGGGACAGAAAGTGGACAGATACACACCTAGGTCTGCTCTTCCCCCACCTCAACCCTGGGGAAATGCTCCTGTCGCAGCAGTAAAAGGCATTTTTTCCACTCACTCCCCCTCCTCTGAGCTTTCCAGTCCACAGAGCTAGACCAACACTGAGCTTTTACAAAACTTTGGCCTTGTTTTTGTTTTAGGATGATCTGAAGTGGATCTTCTTGATGCTACCCAAGCTCATGAAGCTTAACACCCATTCTGCCTCCTGGAGACCCCAGCCAAAAGATGCTTTCTACCAAAGCCTCCCCAGGGGAAAAGCCACACCTGAGGTGGGTGAAAGTTGGGTCTCCATCCTCAGGTCAGACCCAAAGTGACTCTCCATCACACAGCACTGGATGATGGACCCACCAGGGTTTGCCTCTGAGGAGGTGTGCAGGAAGGAGATGCTCATTCAGGAAAGGACCTTCCCGTCTGCCTGCCCAGGGTTGGACTGGCTATGAGCTGGAGGTTATCTTGGCCTCCATCAGTGTAAGAGTTGAACGTGATTCCAAAGCAAAACAAAAACATCCCCCGCCCTGCCTGACCCCGCAGCCCCCCGATGTTATCGTTTCCCTAATTTTCACCAGATGGGACTGGTGGGAGCACCATGGCGCTGCTCCTTGGGCCCCCTCCCTCACAGCCAGAAACTAGAGTGAGCAGACTCTAATGGGGACCAGATGCTTCATCCTTATCAGATCTTGGCTGGGACTGGAAGCGGACGTCTTTCTGACAAGAGTATTTTGGGGGCTCAGCTGTGATAACAAATGGCAGTGAGTGAGGGAGTCTTGGCATGACGTAGGGCTGTTGGAAATATGAGGTCTTTCTTCAGCCACAACAGACTTGTCTCCTGCCAGGGCAGCCAGCTCTCCTCGGTGAGCCAGGCTTTCCTGTCTCTTCTGCAAACACCTGCCATCAGGTCATCCGGTACCCACAAAGGTCCTGAGATAATGGGATGGTCCAGCCGTGGACTGTGAGGAGCAAAGCTGGCAGTGATGGTCCAGTGCTTGGCCAGCCTTGGATGACCCATGGGAACAGCACCACTGCTTTGCCTCGAGGAGAACATCAGGCTTACCACCCTTTCTTGAACCATCATGCTCCAGGACATTTCAGATGCTTCAGATGCATCTATGCCCACTCCACAGGGCTTTTCTGCCCAGGCTTACTGGATCCTGCAGCACTTGGAGGAAGCAGGTGCTTTTGACAAGCTGGCAGGTACACTTCTTGGAAACCATCCATTGCTTCATCTCTTTTCTGTTAGCAAAGGCTTGGGTTTCTGTTAGTGGCACTGGGCATGAAGCATCACCCATCCTCATCACCACTCGTGCTGGAAAAAGCAACCTGGTGCCACCAGTATCACCTGTGTGCTGCTCTGAATGAGGGGCTTTCATCCCAACACTGGTGCTTGGAGTGCTCTGAGGGCCACAGTGCCCATCCGCACCCAGCGAAGTCCAACCCACCCCAGAGCAGCTGGGCACAAGCCCTGTCAAACGCTTGCCCATCTGAGAGATGTAACCATGCAGGGAGAGCTCAGAAGTCCCTGCAGCCATTACTCCTGCTCTGCATGCACAATGACAGACAGTCCATGCCCTAAAAAATGTATAGCCAAAGGCACACTTCCAGTAAAGATTTATACAAGTGCTTAGCTTCACACATTGTGGATAATCTCTTGGGCCACAGCAGTGTGTTCCTGGTGTAAAGTCTAAGGATGGACATAAATCTCAGCACAATCAGGATCCAGTTCATCTAAGCAGATCCCTCTTCATGTGGTGGAAGAAGCTTTCAATGACTCTTGATGTTTTACCTGGACCAGCAATTAAGGCAGTTTTCCTCATCCTACATGTCTGGGAGATGAGCTTGGTGTCTGCCAGACCAACCTCTGGTCCCTCACCCCGCCTTGGTGGGATTTCCTGCAGTCCCACTAAAATCCATTGCTCCTTCCCGCTCTGATGGGAAGAGCATCCCAGTCAGGACTCAGTGCTTACCCTGGCCAGTCCCAGATCCCAGCATGGCCACATCCCACCACTCCAGTTTTAGCATCTCCATCCCTCCCTGTCCTGACATAACCCACAGAGGGGGCTGGCTGGGGCACCCATGCCGGCACCAAGGAATGTGGGCACCAGGGCCACAGCACAGCTCCATGCCCGCTGCCCACACACCGAGCCCTGCCGCTCGCAGCCCTGCTGGTTGCCAGGATCTAGCCCACAGTGCTCGAATGGTGGATTAAGTCACTAGCTCGGAGCTTAACTCATCGAGCCATGCTTGCCAGAAAGCCTGTCTTGCACCTAATATTGAGGGTACTTTTGCGTCTTAAGGCTTAGCTGCTACTGCTTCACCAGTTTTCATTGGAGAAAGCTCACGATTTACAGCTTTGTTTAAATTACAGGGATTAATGCACAGCCATTCTTTATTTGACTTTTCAATCACCACTGTTGAATTAATCCTGTAGGTTGTTCTGCCTTTTCCATCCTCCCAGCTTTTCCATCTTGCAGCATCCAGAGGTGATGCTGGCTGCTGGCAGGCCGGTGGCGGGAGGCAAGAGCTCACCTCCCCACTCGTGGGCCAGCAGCCGAGGGCACCACTCAATTGCCAGCAGGAGATGCGGGCTTGTGCAATCCACAGTTGACATTTTTGTGCCTATTTCAAAGACACGGCATCCCAGCAGAGACAAAACATGGATGGATAGTTATTTGGTAACATGCTTCGGGGTTTGTTTAAATAAAATGTAATAGTTCCTGGCCTCTGGGCTACTACTTTGCCTCCTGAATATGAACTGAGCTTTGTTCCTAGCACCTGCAAAATCTGCCTTTGCTGGGATGCTCAGCTTCTGCCCTGGACCAGTGCTGCAGTGGGTGCAAAGACCTTCATTCAAAGCTGCAGATGTCAGTTCACAGCAGCTTGCTCCACACCCACTTTTAACATCTGCTGAGTCTTGCTTTTCCTTTTCTTTCTTTTTTCTTGCAGGAGTGTAGGTATCTGAGCTGTAGGCACAGGACACATCTTTGGAAAAAACAAGCCCAAACTGTCTTGTCACATCTCTGTGTATTTATATATCTCTCTGGCAGCACCAGCTCCCATTCATAATATCAGGCAGGCAGGCTCCTAGGTTGCTGGTCCTGCTCTAAGGAGCTCCCAATCCCAACGGATGCACCACTGGGTAAGTACAAGAAAGGGGTGGAAATGCTTATTGCTTTACTGAAGGAGGGGCAGCCAAAGAAGCAGAAGCATTGGGGATTTTATTATTAACTCAGTTCCCTGAGGCAGAGCCAGAAACTGGCTCCTGAGACCCAGGGTACTGCGTTTACTGCCAGGTCCTCCTCCACATATGCACCATACCAGGGGACAGCCCTTGTGCACATGTTCATCTGGCTGGGCTGAACTTTTGCAGCATTTCCAAACCACGGGCAAAACCTGCCAGTCCTCCGGAAGCACACC
>VZTL01005895.1:41712-62084 GCA_013400535.1 Scopus umbretta | reverse complement strand
ACTGGGCTGGCAGAGACCTGCCTGTGGCTTGGAATGGGGGTAGGCAGGGGAGAGAGTTTTATCTGCAAGGGGGGACCTGCCGCAGCACCCCACTCCTCCACTCTGCCACAGCCTGGGCATCACTCGCTGGCATTTCTCCTGCACAGCAGCATCAGCTCTCGCCCCATCCCACCAGCTCCTGAGCACCCCAGCATGCTCTTGCCCACCCCGTCCCCTCCAGAGGAGCCACCTTGAATCTGAGATACTTTCCATCATCTTAATGCTCCACAATTACTGCCATGCGAGGATGGTGGAGCAGGACTTGCCCAGACAGACTGCAGGCTGCTGCCTGCATTAGGCAGGTGCAGGCAGCCAAGAGTCCCTCTGCTTCCTCCATCCTCAACCCTGAAAACGGAAGGACCTGAGCCACAGCCCGGGTAGGAAACGCTGTGCCCGCAGTATCCCCAGTCCCACAAACCTGTACCCAGCACCGACCCACACATCGAGCCAGGCCATATTCAGTCACTCTCCTCCCTGCTTCGAGCACCTAGCCAAATCCTGCTTGCTTTATTTATTATATTGTTTTTGGTAAGTGCTCTCTTCCCTGGCTGGAGCAGAAACTGAGACCTCAACATCCAGCACAGAGGCGGCACTGGAGACCTCAGGTCCCACAGGGAGGCAAATACCTGGAAGGCTTCCACATTGCTTGGGATTTTATCAGATAATTTTGGTAGCAAAAGTAGAAGGAGCTGGTGAACCAAAGGGGAGCAGAAACTCCTCGTTCAGGGAGGGTAGGGAAGTTGGGTCCTGCCTGCAGAGGATGCAAGGCAAGGTGGAGGCAGCATAGCCACCCCAGCACCCCACAAGCCCCGGTGCCAGTCACGGTGAGCCAGGGCTGGCTGTGAGCCCCCAGGACTCCAAGAAAATCTGCACTGAAAAGGGAATTTTGCTGTAGCTGCGTCAGTGTGGTGGTGCTGCAGCAGGAGCTGGGGGCTGCTGCCATCTCTCCCTGGCCTCAGTCAGAGTCAGGACCCCTCCCAGAAATTGGACACGACCTGGGCTGCTGTGCTATAGACTTTTGGGATGCATGCCTTGTCCTGCCTCCTCGTCTTCCTCTCTCCCAGTGCCTTCCAGTGTCACCCAAGGATGCTGGCACCCCTGGCACAGCTTTGGGACCTGGCTGCCACCTGGCATGAGCCCCGTCAGTGGGAAACCCTTGCTGCTATTGGGGAGCTGCCATGCGCATAGCCATGGCTGTGACATGGCCTGGCCAAGGCCATGAGGCTGGGAAGCAGCACATGGTTCCCAGGGACATGGGCTGCAGAGGTAGGACCTGTCAAGTCAGCATTATTAAAAATTATTAGCTTGCCATTTGCTAATGAGCTGGCTGTGGGCAGGGCTCCCCTACCAGCACCTGCTCAGCTGCACTCTTGCTGCCACCACGATGTTGATCAAACATGGGAAGTTTCTTCCTTTTCTCTGTCCTCTCAACCACTCCCATTGGAACAAGGATGGGGAGAGGCAGGGGTGGCTCACACAGCACAGGCAACAGAGGGATTTTTACCTATTACATCCCGGACCCAAATGAGCCATACCTACAAAATACTAATGCACCTGAGAGGGGAACCCCAAAAGCCAAATCCTTCAATTCAGGTCTGTGGCCACAATGTTAATGGTTCAAAACCAGCTTCGGCAGTTCCTGTAAGCCCTACACAACACACTAGCATCATGTCTTCACAGCAGCGAAGGTGCCCTGTGCCCACGTGGCTGTGCAATGCACCGGAGAGGGACACTGCGCGCCCGACTGGGAGGTACTTGCAATCCAAGCTGGAAAAAAGGGATGAATTCCCAGCCTCAGAGCAGCTGTGGCCAACCTCCCGTCCGCTCCAGTGTTTCAGCCTGGATCCTGCCAGTGTTTGGCGATGGGCAACGTGTTTTCTTAACTTCTTTGGTGAAACTATTGTTTTGAGGCTTCACAGAGCAAAAAAGCTCTGCAGAGGGGGATGAGCAGGGAGAGATAAGAGAAACCACATGGGGTTGGCCACGAGCCAGAGGGGAAGAGGAGAGGTGCAGGTCCCATGACATTTAGCACAGGCTGGGGACCTTGTGAGGTCAAGCTGCAGCTTGATGGCTTGGAGATAGCGCAGCGACTGGCCAGCTTGGTGACAAGCCTCCCTGCCCGCAGGCACCATAAGCCATGGTGCTCAGTATCGCCCCAAAAACAGGTCCTAAGAACCACTGCACAGCTGAAATGCATACCATGGTGTCCAGCACCGCAGCCCAGCAGGGAGACAGAATCCTCCATCAGCATCCCCAGCCTTCTGAGGCAGGGAAGCCACCACAGGTCATTTTGTGAAGCAGTGTGAATGCTTCCAAGTGTGTCTACGGCACAGACAACGTCAGTGTCAGAAATGGGATTCCAGCACAGTCATAAGCCTTCTGCAGCAACCTTCCCAGCATCTCTCCAAATACCGACTGGAGGAGACCATAACTGTGGCCACATCAGAACCCTCCTGGAATAGATGAGGCTCTTCAGAGCCTGCTCGCTCCCTGCCCATTGTCCCTCAAGGAGATGCTGGGCTCAAAGTGATGTCCCTGCCTGGTGTCCTTGGGGTGGCAGAAGTGACCAGGGTGATGGAGGCTGGAGGTGACCTGCAGCTGCCAGAGGGAGCAGCCAGGCTCCCAGCAGAGAAGAGGGATTGTCTCAGGGATGACAGGGAAGAGCAAGGAGAACAAGAGAGATTATATCACCCATGCTGGCTGCATGAAGAACCCCCAGCTTACCTTTGCAGGCCTTGCGGTCCGTGATGGACTTGCTGAGGTCCCGGTAGAAGCCCTCTTTGCAGTAGTGGCAGTGCCGCCCTGCCGTGTTGTGCCGGCAGTTGAGGCAGACGCCACCACTCTTCCTGCCTGACAGCTTGTACAGTTCCATGTTGAAGCGACAGCGCCGGGCGTGCAGGTTGCAGTTGCAGGCTGCAAGGGAAGGGGAGAGGGTGAGGGATAGAGGCAAAACCTGGGAACCACCCTGGGTGGGCTGAAGCTTCTCTGGCATCCTCCGCTGCTGCTGGGGGAGTGGGACGGGCAGGGCAGGGCACAGCCGGCCCCAATGTGCTGTCCAGATGTGTGGTGTCCATCACCCCTCTGGATGGGTGTGGTGCTGGGAGGTCAGGGCAGAGGAGAAAAGGGCACATGTAGGGATGGGGCACCGCTCGGCTGAAGGCAGACAAGTGTAGGATGAAGGGGTGCAGCCAGGGGGTCCAGCAGCATCAGTCGGGCACCTGCAGCCCTACCGTCCCCCCTGCCCCTTCCCCAGCAGCCAGCTCCAGTGACAAAGCCTGGCTGGGCTTTCGGCAGGACCATCCACCTCATGCCAGGGGCTGCAATGGTGTTGCCTGTGCTGCCTCACAGGGTGCCATCCTCAGCATCAGGAACGGAGCCCCCAAATTCCTTATATTTAAGGCTCTACCCTGTGTGCATGTGCACACACACAAAGAAGCCCACATGCACACATGTGCACACACAAATGTGCACAAGCACACACACAAGCTCATGTGCACACAAAGGCATACACATGAACATGCATGCACACAAATATGCACCTAAATATCCACATACCTTTATATGTGCACATAAGCATGTACATGTGCACATGCATACACACAGATGTGCACAGAAATATCCACATGCCATTACACGTGCACACACACAAATATACACACACGTGTACACAAATGTGCACACATGTACACATATACACAAACATGCGTGCTCACATATGCAAGCATGCACATTCACATGTGTGCATACATACACATGCACAAATATGTATGCACAGATGCTTGCACATGCGCACACACACATGCATCCTCCTGCAATCAGACATACATGCTATGTTTTCATTAGCTACAGGAACCGCGCAGCCCCCCCTGCCCAATTCCATGTGTGTGAGATAAAAAGGCAAAGCAAAACCCGTTCCTGCTTAACACTCTAGCAAAAAGATAATGGGAACAAGATTTCCTTCAGCAAAACGTGGCGCCCTCCTCCCCCAGTCCTGGCCCCCTCCCCGTGCCGGTAAATTGAGGTTGGGTGAGAGTTTTTCCAGGCGTACTGTGAAATTCATTAACATGTCAGCCCAGATTTAACTGCTTAGGCCTGGCTTGGCGGTCGTGTGAAGTTGCCTCCCCCCAGCCGGGAGCGCCAGTGGGAGCTTCAGCCTGCGCAGATCAAACGCTCCCTTGCCTGCCTTGTCACTCCGGCCTTAGAGACGCTAGGGGAAGAAAGCTGTAGGAAACTCCAGCCCTAAAAAAGAGCCTTTTTCAGAGGCTTAAATGAGTCGGGCGAAAGGCTTGTGCTGGTCTCGGTGCTGCCGGCACCATGCACTCAAACCTCAGTGGCCCCTGGAGCTCCCCCACGTTATGAGATTAGTGTAAAAATCACATGGCAGGCATCAAAATAACACTCTGGCATGGTGGTAGGTGCCTTTGGGCGGGCTTGTGCCTTTTGAGCTCTTTTTTTTTTTCCCCCGTGCTGGTGAAAAATAGGGACTTTTGAGGCAAATTCTGACACGGGGCTAGGGGCTGGGATGCGGTACCTGGAGGGAGAGCAGCAAATACTGCCTGTGGTCCCAGGCAGCCCGTGATGCTGCTGTGCTGGGGATGCCAACACTCAGCTGGGCTTTGCTGGGGCCAGGAGAGATGGAGTGAAAAACCCTGACATCCAAGCTACTCTTGCACTCACCAGATAATGGGGGCAAACTGGGGTGGTTCGTGCCACTCAACCGAGGCAGCCACACATAACTGCGGCAAAGGAGCAATTTTCTGAGGGTAGAGGGGCCTTGTTATTCTCTTGCATCACTAGAAGTCCAGATGGGTCACCCCAAAGGGCAGCTTTGCTGTCCCACTAGGAATACTTGGGGCGACCCCTGTGAGCCCCCAGCATCCTCTGGGGAAGAAGAGGGGAGGAGATGGGCAGCAGAGGAGAAAGGTCAGGTAAATGATTTGCTGCTGTCAGCGCAGGTCCCTCTCTGCCTCCAGTTTAATTGGTGAGAGAGTAACTGGCTGGGGCCTTTTTGCAGCATCACCAACCCTGCCGCAAGCTGGGGGCCCTCCTGGCTGGCATGTCTCCGTCAGCCCTGGGGCCACCCTTCCCTGGGAACACACTGCAGATCCTCCCATGAGCTGGTTTTTGGGGAGAAACCTCCTCTTGCTGCCCAGCATTGTCCCCTCTGCCTGCAGGCAGCTATGCTGCCCACTCTGGGTTGCTGCTCCCAGCCCAGACTGGGTATCAGCAAACTGCCACCTGCTTAGCAGGAGCGAAGCCGGGATTTTGGCGCAATCCCGTCCAGCTGACATGGGGACCTGGCTGGGCTTGGCCACGCTGGGATGGGTGGCTGTCCCCTCCTCAGGGACAGGGTCACACCAGCATGCATGACCATCCCTTCACCCCCCTGGTGCAGTGATCCAGCGCTAATCGGGCAGACAGGTCCCCCCTCTTACCCAGCTAAATACTCGCACTGTTCCTCAGTGTTGACTCAGTTGCAAGCTCTGTCTGCCTCCCGTTAATCACTAATTAAAGGCTTGAATGTTCCCTGCTGTTTGGGGTATTAATAAGAATTTAATTGCACAGTTTGGGGCTAATTACATGGTAGCTTGCTTCCGCCCTTGTACAGTATGCCCAATTAAACAATCATATGATCAATTGAACAATCACAAGATCTAATAATTTGCAATAATAGACTAATTAAATGCTGACACCTTACAATGAAGCAACCTTCTGTCCCCATTTTGACAGTGTTTGAGCCCCTGCCCAGGCCCTGACCACCCCACAACCTCTTCTTCTCTGGGCTGCTGCAGATGGAGGAGCCTGGGGCAATGGCACAAGGGGGTTTGGGGCAGAGACCCCGGCACAGGATGGGCAGCGCTGTGCACCTGGGCACACACACGGCAGGCGATGGAGCCCGCAGGGCAGGAGATGGGGTTTGCAGCCCCTACAAGTTCCCTGCGAATAATTAGTGAAGGCAGCCGGCTCAGCGAAACCCTAGACTGGCCACTGTTGCCAACCCGCAGCGGATTCAAGCTACGCCCCTGCTTTGGCTGGAGGAGAGCCCAGCCGGGACTGCAGGGCAGGATGGGGCTGCACCTCTGTCCCAGGGACAGGAACCAAGACCAGAAAAGCCCCTTCCCTCCCATCCACGCTGCCCCTCCATCATGGAGAAGGTGTTCAGAGAGAGGGACCAGGGCTTGCCCCTCTACCACCAAGAAGCAGGAAGAGAAGTAGGAGAGGAGAGCCCTCCCCAAGGGGCTGCGAGCTGAGAACAGGGGTGCAAGGGACAAGGCTGAGCCACTCCAGCTCCATCTCAGGAGAAGCAGGACTCAGGATGGTCAGACAAGCGTTAATCTCCTCCACCGCGGTGGCTGCCTCCCTCCTGCACGCCAGGTCCACTGGGATGCTGCACCCCATGGGGAGCAGGTACCCAGGCAGGGGTAGCAGGGGGATGCTGCCCACTTTCCCACCTCCTAAAGCCAATCACCTACACCAAACCACTCACCCCTGCTCTCCCCCAGGGAAGGACAGACTGTTGCCAGCGCTGCTGGGAACCCACTGGTTTCTAGTACATCTGCTAGGGAGAGGGCAAGGAGCACCCTGCCGCAGGGGAAGGAAGGGGCAAGGGAAGGAGCTGCAGATGCAACAGGCCACTAGCAGCACAGATCCTGCTCCACGGGGTAAACCGGCCCAGCCCAGCTCACTGGGGGATTTCTGAGATAATTTTTGCATAGGAAGCACTGAGATAGAAAATGAAAACAAACACGTACAGGAAGGGGCAGAGGACATGGGGGAAGCACAAGGGATCCTCTAAATCCCATCACTGCTCTGGGGATCAGTGTTTTCAGGCACTAGCATCTCAGATTGTTCACCACAGCCCCCCCAGCCTGAAGCAGAGGGAGCAGGAGCCAGGAGAGCACAGCCCCTTCCCCGCTGAGCCCCCTGGATCAAAGCGAGCCTTGCGCATGAGCCCCGTGCATTATCCCAGTGCTCCAGGGAGCGCTCCTGCCGTGGCCTCCACAAAGAGAACAAGAGCTCCCGCATTACCAGCGAGTGCATCAATTACTTCCAGTGGCTGCCTTGTGCTAATCCGCTTCCCCCCCCATTCCCCAGGCCGGGTGTTTCGGGGACAGACTGCCGAGGGGGTGACTGGGCTGCCCCAAGCAGCTCCACGTGTGCAGGCAGGGACCGGCAGTGGGAAGGAGGAGGTACGAGTCTGCAAGAATAAAGCTGATGCATCACATGGGGGGCTCAGGATTTCAGTGATCTTGCTCCTGCTTGG
Organism: Scopus umbretta; assembly: GCA_013400535.1. Taxonomy (NCBI): domain Eukaryota; kingdom Metazoa; phylum Chordata; class Aves; order Pelecaniformes; family Scopidae; genus Scopus; species Scopus umbretta. Next base: position 54,781 of record VZTL01005895.1, on the reverse strand, counting down.
CTGCTCTGCCAGGATTATGAGCCTGACCGGGACTAAAAGCTGGGGGCACACATGGATGGGGACACATCTCTCTCTTTCCTGCCCTTCTCTTTCCCCTGTTTTGGGCAGAGGATACACAGAGCATCCCAATATTGGCAGGGCAAGATCCCCACAGGACATGCAGCCCTATTGGGGTATTGGGAGAGCCCCCTGTGCCTGTGAACCGATGGCACCTCTCTCTAACCACCAGGCATGGGGCCATGCACCCTGTGGCACGAAGCTGGCACTCTGCCCTCTTTCCAAGCCAGTGGAAAATCCACTGTTGCTGTCCCGGCTGCAACATCCCCAAATCTGCCTGCTTGCCAAAGTCGCGCTGACCCCTCTAACACTACAGCACAGCGATGTCCCTTTAAATGCCATGGCCACCCTACGGCAACTGTGGTGGGGTTATGCCCTGTGCCGATGCTCAGACCTTAGGCATCACTGGGCTGTTTCACCTCTGCATTTCCCCGCACCAGCCAGAGGCAGAAATTCTTGTGAAATAAGAAAAGTTTATCCTCACCTCCAGCTGGGTGGATGGCTGTACCAGCACCATGACATGGTACAGGACATCAATTTTTCCCCGTGCGGAGCAGGCAGAGACTCCTGTGCACTGGAGGGGGACAAACCCCCATGCAGGGCATTGGGGAGCACAGAGCCAAGAGGTGACTTCCCAACATGCACTGAAGCTGTACCAGCACCATGGCTCCATCTGGATCCACTGTTGGGGTGCTGCAGCCCCCCAATCCTGCCCTTCAGCTGGCACTGGGATGCCAAGCTCCTGCATCCATCCATCCATCCACCCTCCCTCCCTCCTCCTCCTCTTTCTCCTCACCGCTCCCCAGCCACGCGTGACCATCTACAACCACGAGCCAGCATCACCAATACCCAGCTGCAGGACAGAGTCTGAAACCCCACGGCCCCCAGGCTGAGCAAAGGGAACTTCCCGGGCGGCCTCTCCTTTTAATTGGTGCTAATTGCTGCGTCTGTTCGTGCTGGCTGGGGAGATGTCATTGTTGAAAGGCACAGAGGGGAAGGCTCGAGGAGCTAATCCAGCTTTCAGCTGCTAAGCCCTTCGGAGGCGGGTGATGGAGAAGCTCTTTCAGGTCCCTTCAGAGAGGGCACAAAGCCTGAGAGGGAAAGGGAGAAAGAAGGGGAGTGAATCAACAGGAAAAACTACTTTCACACGCAGCTTGGGGAAGGGTCTTTGTGCGTGGGGACTTGTCAGGGGGGAGCTTGAAGGGACTGTGCCTCACCCCCGCCTCCTCCGCTCTCCCTCGTTTATCTTTTCAGCCCTGTCTGCCAAAAGGGTGATGCTGATGGGGGCAGGGATGCTCAAGAGCACAGCCCTGCAGAGCAGGACCCTTGCCCTGTGATGGACAAGATGGACAAAGGGACAAGACATCTGTGGATGCTCCCCCAAAATAAGCTTCCTCTGGTTTAACCCGTTTTGTGCCAGCAGAGCCACCTCTGCTCCCATCACGCTGCTTTACCAGAGGACACGGCGGTGAGGAGGATGTGGCATGGGGTGCCACAAGGGAAGCAGCCATGAGGTCAGGGTCCTCCTTTTGGCCCAGGGGGTTTCCATGGGTTCATCCACCAGCCAGAGTCCTCCCATGTCTGACCCGCTGGCAGCTGGAGGCAGCAGCTGTGGGCAGGGTGTGGAGTCGAGTTTTTTTTTTCCCCGAGCTTTGCTCCAAAACTCATCTTTCTGAGACAAGTGGGAAAACGCAAGGGCTGACACATTCCCACAGGGCATGAGGTGGTTTAAAGCATCGGCTCCAGCACTTGCTTTGAAACCACTGCCTTTTTAGCCATTCTTAGAAGAAATCTTCTGTAACATATATATCTTTAAGCCAACAGCTGGGATCTCAACAAGACATCGATCACAAATACTAACAAGTCCCTCTGACCTCTGGCACATCCACTGAGCCTTTCAGGGGCTGATTAATGGTATGGCTTTCCCTTGTCTCCATTCTCCTGCCACCCCCTGGGACCCAGGCTCCAGTCCAGGAGAAGCAAGAGGCTGTTCCTCCCTCTCCCAGACCTTCACAGGGCTCTGGCATCCCCCAACTGCATCCCAAATCAGGACAAGAGGCAAAAACCTTCACCAAAATCCCACAAGTGGGACAGCCAAGCAATGACGTTTGATGTTTTGGAAATGTTTAATTTTGATGACAGTATTTTTAACTGATGGAAACCTCTGCAAGGACAGACAAGCTAAAACCACCAGGCAGATCACCATGCCAGACCAAACATGAATGATAAAAACGTTGAATCAGGGTATCTCAAGTATTTCCTTAATCTCTGCCAGGTTTTGCTGCCTGTTCACTGCCCCAAAGCACATCTCGCAGGGGACCACCATGACTCTCCCTCACAGCCCAAGGACTGGTTTGCTGCCCAAGGGAAACATTCCCAGCTGGGCATCCCGCATCCCACACCAAGGTTTGCTGATGAGCTGCAAGACACCAGTGATTTTTCGGAGGGTTTTGGAGCATTGGCTCATGGCCAAACTACTGCACCTTCAGAGGGGCACTTGCAGCAGAGACAAGGCAGATGCTTGAGCCTTTCCCAGCCCTCCAGTGAGGGGGATGCTCTCCAGCATCTCCAGAGAAACATGCTCCATTGCTTTGGCTCAGCACCTATCACTTCCTCCTGCATGACCTGTTTTGGGGTTTCAATCCCAGAAAAAAAAAAATTAAAAATCTCTTACCCAGACACTCGTTGGCCTCACGGGCGCTGGCCCGCTGCCAGGGCCGGTCATAGTGGAAGGGCTTGCAGCGGTCACACTCAGGACCCTCTGTGTTGTGCTTGCAGTCACACACCAGCTTCTGCTCCTTGTCCTTCACGCAGCGTGCCGCGTGCCCATTGCACTTGCAGCGCCCGCCAACCTGCAGCTCCCCCACCGCATAGTAATAGGGGGTCGAGCCAGTGCCCCCCTCCTCCTCACCGGCATCCCGACCGCCCAGGTCACGGAAGAGATGCGGGCGACTGAAGACCACACGGATGTCAGTGGCTGTCACCCAGTCCTGGAGCACGGGGCTGCTGTCGAAGTCCTGGGCAGACGGTCGCCCATCAAGGGTGCTGAAGGCAATGAGCCCTCCAGTGAGGGGGTAGAGGTCAGTGAGGCCATCGGTGCAGAGGGCCTCCTGCTCATTCTGCTTGGTGACAGTGGCTTTGCTGGGCTTGCCATAGATCTTACGGCACTGGGAGGAGTAGTACTGGTATGGCACCCAGGTCTTGCCATAGTCCATGGACTTGAGGATGGCGGTAGACTCAGGCCGGGGCGAGCAGAACTGGAGGCTGACGTAGACCACCTCAAACTTCTTGCCGAGGGAGAGGGTGAGGGTGACATTCTGGGGTGAGTGGTGAAATGTCTCTGAGCGCCAACATGTCATGTTGGAGGCTGTGTTGAGGTCAGTCAGGTAGGCAGGCGGGTGGGCTCGGCGGGGGTCTGAGGCATTGCAGTGCCGTGTCGGGGGCTTCCCACACGTGCTGGAGGCTTGAACCTCCTTCCCGAAGGCAGCATTGACAAATTCAGGGATGCAGCGGCGAGGAGCACCACTTTCATCGTAGCAAGGGTCTGGGGGCGTTTGCTGGGCCACAAAGGGGTTCACCGTCTGGGAGAGGCCCAGCATGGTGGTGGTGAGGAGCAGGCGTAGGAGCTGCAGGACCTCCATCCTCCTGGGGTGACGGAAGTGGCTTCTCCCTGGGGTGAGAGCAAAGAGCGTGAATGGCACCAGCAGTCCCACCGGGAGCAGCACAGCCCATGCGGGGAGTCTGGTAAGAGATGGGGAATGCCCCCATGTCTGGACCTCGTCCTGTGTCCGCCTTCCCACCCCACATCTACTGATGCAGCATCCTGGCAGGAGGGCAGGGAGGTGACTATTTTGCACTAACTTATCCCCACCAATCCCTCGCCACTCATCAGCAGGAGTGAAATACCACAGAAAATGGCAAAAGGAGCTGAGCTTTGGAAGGAGGAGGTTGAAATCAGGGTCTAGCCCTTCCCTGGCCTCTTACAAACTGTCTCGGGGGTGACAGGAACGTTCACACGTGCCAGCAGTCCTGGCTGTCACGCACAGTTTGGATACTCCTGTCACTGCACAGCTGCCAAGGATTGGTGGCAGGGAAGAGCTGTGAAGACCTTTTCAGCTGTAACAGTAGCTGCAAACCCCAAGTTATCCAACTGCAGCCCAAAACAGCTCCTGCCAGTGCGGGAGAAAGGAGCAGCAGCAAAAACACCTTGCAGGGGCAATTTGCAACAAGCAGGAGCTCACCAGGATGAAGCCCCTGAGCTCCTGGGTCTAGCACCACTTTCCCTGCCATGCGCCAGACCCAGCAGCATCCTGCTGGCCATGGGCACAGTGGCTTCTCCGAGCCAGGGGCTGGATCCCTCCACATCCCACTGCCACACTACCTGAGTATTCCCACTGGCAAAAGGAGGTTATTCTGGCCTCACCCTCAAGAAACCCAGGTCTGGGTCTGGTCTGTCTGTTAATGGAGGGAAAGGCAAGGACCAAACACAGGGCTTGGCTGGGCTTCTCTCCTGGCAGCTGCAGCACTGGGCCAGGGGATGCTGGGCGGCTCCCAGGGGACATGGCCCATCTCCTACATTGCTGGCTTTGAAAGAGAGACTGGAGGTCACTTCCCCTCCCACCAGCTCTGGCTGCAGCAGGAGCATCCCACAAGATGCAAATTGGCCATGCCCCATCCTTAGCATCATGTAAGCAGCCACAGCTCACGCATTCACTGGAGAATGGCCGAGTGCTGCAGTTGGTGGTAGACCCCTAAACTGCCCAGCTGGGCAGATGGCATCAGCCCTGCCATCCCACATGCTTGGCTGGAGGGGCTGTGCTGAGTGCTGCCCACCCCAGCCACCAAGCCAGGTTCTCTAGCCTCCACCAGCCTGTGCCGTGGCCAGGGCAGGAAGAGGGGATCCTCCCATCATCCCCTCTCCCACTAGTAAATCCTTACAGGATGACTTGGGTTTTGTGCTTCGCTCTCAGGAGCCAAGCCCTGTGCCAACAGCATGACCCAGCATAGCAGGTGCTCTGCTCCCCATCTACAGTCCCCAACACCATTCCTGGCTGTCCAGATGCCCATTCTGGACAAAGCAGGAGGCTGGCAGTGGACATCCCCTTTCAAATGATCCAGGATTTTGGGTTTTTTTGTGGCTGTTTTGTTTTGTTGGGTTTTAAAAAAAAAAAAAAAAAAAAAAGCTGTGGTTGTGGAAGAAAGCTGCCTCTCTCCAGGCTGCCAAACTGCTGATGGGGGGGAAGCTCCTCCCTTCTCAGCTATACTCAGCCCTCAGCCAGGCAGCCAGGACCCAGAGCCCATGCCCACCAAGGGAGAAGCAGGGACAGGGGTCTCAGCCCATCCCTGGACATCTTTCACAGGACAAATCCTGGCCCTGCCACCTCCATGCTGTTTCACTGCTTCTTAATCCTCTGCTGATGGAAAAGGAGATACTCACTGCTGAAAAATCATTGGCTCCCTTAGTGGTGTCCACATCGCCCCAGCAGCACATCCCCTGCTATCCAGCAGTGCTGCAGAACCTTTCCAGGACACTTCGGCCCATGGTTCAGTGGCTGGGAAGCCAGCAGGCAGCAAGACAAGGGATGTTGTCCCTGGAGCACCAAAAGTCCCCTACTCCAGGAGTGTGGCATGCGGGCAAGGGCTACAGGAGTAGAGAGGGGAGCAGCAGGGATGTAGCAGTCACCGCAGTGGAGGAAGCACAGTGCCACAAGCACCAGGCAGTGAAGAGCATCCCCTGCTGCAGGTAGCCCACAGGGCTCTGTTGGGAGCCCCAGCCCTACTGTGGGCAGCTGCCTCCTGGGCAGGAGGCAAATCCACAGCTGCTGCAAGCTCCCTAGCATCTGCCTGTCCAGCAACTGCTGAGCAAAGACAGTGCCTGGTTAACCCCCCACAACACAATCCTGATGGGACCATCCTTGGCACATGCCTGGTGCCAAGCAGCGGGCAGCGAGACAGAGCCCCTGCCAGCCCACAGGCAGAGCCCTGCTCCTGTACTCGCACCCAGCACAGCAAGCTGTGAAATGCTGTTGGACCCCCCTGCAATGCCTGGCAGACCTGGCCACACACATACCTGTAGACACCCAGCACAGCTCCTTCAGTCCCATGACACTGCCAGCTCCTCCATCATCCCCAACCTACCACACACCCCACAGAGGGGGACCCAGCCAGGTGCAGCCACCACAACCACCCATCCCACCAGCCCCAGGGCAGCACATAGCACAGGGACAACCCTGTGGGAAGACCTCTGTGCTGGGAGGAGAGAGGAGAAACCCCCAGGGATGCCTCAGCAGCTGCATCGATCCACCCCAGGGCAACTGCGGGTATATCAAACAAGGCTAAACCCTGCCAAGGAGAAGTCTCCTCCACCCACCACCACCTCTCTGCCACATGGCAGCATGGGGACACGAGTAGGGCCACACTCAGGTGTGCCACCTGCAAAGGCCTTTTAAATTCCCCTTTGGTAAAACATGAAGGTGGTGGGAAACCCTTGCCCAGGAGAAAGAGACAGCACCAGCACCCAATGGCAGCATGGGGAGAGCCCAGAGGCAAAGGTGTTATGAGCAGGGCTAGGGCAGCAGGTCTAGGACCTTGGCTGGGGTTACCACTGCTTTTTGGGCACATGGGGAGCATGAGCATCTCCTGCGCATCCTCCCTGCCTTGACGGGAAACTCTGTCCCTCCCACCAGCAATACCAACACACAAGCCCAGAGATTTGGTGCCCAACTTCTGGGGACTCTGCTCCTGCCAGGGAGCAGCCATCAGGGAGCCAACGCTCACCCAGCAGCACATCAGTGCTGCGGAGGCAGGGCATGAATGGAAATCATTATCATCTGCGAGACCACACACAGGCATGCACGCTCCGCACTCAGCTCACCCCATTATCCTGCTGAAAGAGAGCCAGGGCCGGTGGTCTCCATGGGCCTCACCTCTATATCGGAGAGGAGGGCAATCTGCAATCTGCTCCCTTTTATGCATATTCAGTGTGACCCCAGGACTGCCGGCAAGCTGCCAGAGAGGCCCAGGAGTGGGTATTTCTCCCTCTGGCCCCCATCTGCCCCCCCCTTCCACTTCCCATCTTTGCTGCCCTTGGTTCAGATCAAATGAAAATGCTGCTGACTAAGCAGGGAGTGATGAGACGAGCCCCTTGGCACCAAATCCAGCCTAGCACCCGCTTGGATCCCGCATGAGGAGGGACATAAGCAGTGGGGTGAATCTCCCAAGGACAGCATCTCAAAGGTGTCCCCAGCAAGGCTCTCGGGTGGCCACCAGCAGTACCCACAGGGCTGGGGGCATGCGACGGCGGGGCTCACCCTTCCCGAGGAAGCAGCCGCCCTCCCGGCTCCTCCCCAGAAGCGGCTGCATTTTTGAGGTGGGCGATTTCCTCACTCCTCCGCTCAGGGAATGCTAACAGCCGTGCGGTTTGGAAGGAAGTCACACTGCCGTAGTGCTTCAGAAGTGCTTTAAAAAAATTAGCTACCACATCCAACGCCTCCACACCCCTTCTCCCTACAGCAACACACTTCCCAAGGCAACCGGTGGCGTTTCCCCACCTTGCAGGAAGCTTGTCAGGGTGATGCTCCAGCCCACCGTGGGTTCCCATTGCCTTCCTGGGAGGCAGTGCTGCCAAGAGTGATGCTGGGTGCAGATGCACACCCAGAGCTCTGGGTCGCCCGATGCTGAGCCATCAGGTGGGTGCTTGGTGCCCAAAATTGAATGCACAAGGCAGGTGCAGCAGGTGAGTCAGGGCAAAGAGAGCGAACCGCCAAATACAGATGCTGGTGCCTACAGCAGGCCCAGGGTCACCACCCAGCAGACCAGGGGCAGCGGCAGCTTTGCAGAGTTAATTACAGGATTAAGTGGAACAACACTGGATGGGGAGGGAAGGGGGTTATTAGCCAGATTTGATCCCAGGACCTTTGCAGCATGGGAGCAGCCTTCTCTAATTAAAGCAGGAGGGGGAAGGCAGGAGCAGCTCGAGTAGTGCTCCACTGTCCACTGCAGCCTTGCCACCAAAAATCATGGGTTTAGAGGGCAGGCAATGGCTAAAGGTGAGCAGCCAGTACTGCCTGGGAGGGGAAGGGGAAAACCCCAAGGGATGGCAGGGAAATGGTGTTTCCCTCCTGCCAGGAACCTGCACTGCTCCCCCAGGTCCTCTCTAATGCTGCTGGCATGGTGCAGCAGGCTGGGTTTCTCCTCTGGGCCAGGTCAGCACAGTGCGTGGGGTGCTCACATCATCTGAGGAAAGCACGTGACCTTACATGGAACCGGTTGAGACAGGGTTGCCTGGCCCCTACGAGATGCTACATCACCCTGCACACAGGGAAGAGGTCCTAGGTGCCAGCATGGGGCAGGGACGGAGCCACCCACACACACGGGGCACCACAAGGCTCCTCATGGCATGGCACAGCCATGGAGCAGCAGGCAGAGAAGCCCCAGGCAAGGACCAAAGGACCCAAGTACTTGAGGGAATCCAGCAACTAGATCCAAAGTGCTCAGATAGGGCCAATCTGTGAGGACTGCTTGTCCCCAGGCTGTGTCCCCAGAAACCCTGCCAGCAGCTCAGGTGCCCTCTGAGCAGGAGGGCACTGGGTGGACAGGAGGGGACCCAAAGCAGAAGAGGAATGATGTACTCAGAGAAGATGTTACCAAGCACAAATGACCACAGCATGTCCCTTAACCAGGTTGTATCTGCTGTCAGACCTTACACATTCCCACCTTGTTACGGGCCCTTTCTAATGAAGGCATCCCCACTCCCTTGCCACATGTGCTACAGGAGCGACCCACTGCAGATCTGCCCCAACCCCATGAACAGGACCCATCTTGGGGAGCTGCCAGGCTCCCTGGGTCCCCACCACCTCCCTCCCCTCCATAGGCACCGGTCCCTCACCCACCACTCCAATGCCAGCTGCGGGATGCCTCGTCCCCCCACCCAACAAGCAGAATGCATCAGGACCAAACTGTGCTCCGGCCACAGATAAATCATTCCATGTGTCGCTAGGGAAAAAAAAAAAAAAAAATCACAACCAAGAAGTATTTAAAATGAAAGGAAAAACCCCACGCAGCCAAGGCGCTGGGATTGGGCTTGGCTTTCTGGCAGGAGGGAGTGCACACGGCAGGGAGAAGCCAGAGGGACACGGTGCAGCAGGCAGTGCTAATCGCCTTCCCAGCCACTAATGGAGCGACCGGTGCCCACTTGGGACACGGCTAATGGTACCAAGGAGATGCTTGCTTTTCTTTACAAGCTCCCTCCTCTCTTCTGATATTTAAGTATCAGAAGCTTCCAAGTGCCTATGGACCCACATCCATGGAGCCGACCACTCTGCGCAGCCCCTCGTGCTTTCAGCTCCTGCTCCCCAAAGTATGTGCAGCTCATGTGGCCAACTACAAGGCAGCGTCTTCTTGCAGCAGGCACTCCTGGCAATAGATACTGCAATGCTCTCTAGCAGGCTGGAGCCAGAATTACACAAGCCATACGATACCCCAGCAGTGCCAGGAGACGCATACAAATTACACTGCACGCAGGAAAGGATGGGCCAGATTCTGACCTCAGCCCTTTTGGCATCAGCCAGAAGTAACTCCATTCAGATCAGGCCAAACCGAGACGTAAGCGACTCCATTCAAATTTACACTGGCATACCTGTGGTCAGAATCTGGCCTGGCTTGAATTAGTTGCAGCCTGATGTTACAAAAGGCAGAAACGGAGCCCAGATTTCCTAGGTTATCGAAAACAACAACAACAACAAAAATCCACCATGAAGCAAACAGTCCCCAGGCTATTCAACCACGTGCACGGAGCTGTCAAAGGCTGGATGCTCAGATGCATCCCTGTTCACATGTTTTGGCAACTCATAAGCCACACTGACCATGGGAAGGAGGGACCAACATCCAGCACGGGCATCCTGCTACATCCCCTGTACCCACTCTGCTTGCCGGCAGCCCCAGGTAGAGGTGGTCCCTCTCCCAGGAGAGCAGATTTAAGCACTGTATCACCCACATGCTGCAAAGCTGAATGTGCTTTGCTGCAACACTCTGTTGGATCCCCTGACCAGCGCAAGCTGGAGATCTCCTCCTTGTGCTCCCAACACAACAGCAGCTCAAGGAGGCATCTGGAGCACGTGGCCTTGCTGGAGCAGAAAGCATGGCTGCCTTGATGCCACCCTATTTATTAACCTCTACGACTGCTCAACTTGTTGCTTTACCCAATTCCAATCCCACCCCAGCTCCCTGAACCCCTTCACACACTCCTGCCAGGCTGCTTGGCTCCATCGTGTGCTCCCAGGAGCATCCCTCAGGGTGCAGAAGGTTTTCCTCCTGCTGCTCCCAGCAGATGCATGGGACTCGCGCGGTCCTGGCCCAGAAGTCGTCACTGCTTCAACCCCTTTCCATTCCATATGGGAATAAAGTGATCTGGTTTCCATAACATCCCTTGTTGCCTTTTCACAACATGCTGGGCACAGATGTTGAAAATAGTCTGGATGAATATTTAAAATGGTATTCAGAGATGACAACATTTGGCCGGCTTTGAAAGATCTCTCACATCGGGTAGAGGATGGCTCACGACAATGGGGCCGGAAACATGCTGCACTTTGACATCTCATTCTCCCCCGCACCCCCCCCAGCTATTGGTACGATATTTCATGCCCCTGGTGTCAAACAGCCTGTTACTGCTTGAGTGCCAGCCAAGTCTGTAGCATTTGGAAGAGTCCGTCACGTACGTTTTTAAACATCATGGGGCAAAGCAGAATATGGAAAATCTGTCGCATTTCTATACTGAGTGCAAGTGTCCTGGGCAGGCTCAGGGAGGGGCTTGTGGGGGCACAAAATAATTGCTTCCTTATGGAGCAGGGCCTGACTAACAGCGTGGGGAACAGGAGGCAGAGGTGCCGTGGACACCCTCGGCATGGCAGGCTGCTTCCCTGCTGAAGGAAGACAAAGCCATCTCAGCACATGCCCCAAGGTCTGTGCTGATGCTCACCTCCTTCAGGACTGGGAAACCCAGCTCAGACCCACACATCTGCCAGCTGCCACCCAAAGTGGGACCTCTGTTCCAGCCAGTCCAGGCTGAAGACATGGTCTGGTGCCGAGGGAGCAGCATCAAGGCTCATCAGCCTAGACTCCCAGCAGCTCGTGTTTTTGGTGGGCTCCTCGCTTCAGGCCACAGTGTGCTCAGCTGCATCCCTAGCCCTAGCTTCTTTCTCCCCCAGGCTGCACACTCACCTTGGCTCCTTCCCAACCTAGCATTACACCTGCCCTCTTCTCTGCAGGGACCCAACTCACCTTCCTCTTTCCACATGCAGGTGGAGGAGGAAGGGATATTGGGATCCTCACAGCCCACCCTGCACTTGGACTGTTGGACCTCCTGTCCCCTCACCAGCTAGCTCCAACCAGGTGGTCAGAAAAGCACAGCAGCTCCCTCTGTTTTATAAATGGGATATTGCAGAAAAAATATTTTAAAAAGTTGACCTTCATCCATCCAAACATCTTGGAGGGTGTTTTTGGAGCATAGCTCAAGCTACATCCCTGCTGCACTGGTTACAGGGAGCTCCAGCCTCTCCAGGCTTTGAGAGCAGGCAACAGCTCACTCGGCCAGGGAAGAAGGATCTGTGTCATTTCCAGCCATCCAGTACTCGCACATCCAGGTCTATGCTCAGTACCATCTCAGCCTGACTACAGGTCTGACACAAATGGCACAGGCAGAGGTGAGGATGCTCAGTCTGGCTTACGTCCCTTACATTCATGGAGTGAGCTCACCCAAGAGAGAAGAATCCATACACAGACGCTGCCTGGCTGAGCGGCAGGCCAGCAGGACCACCGCGCTGCTGGAGTAGTTCCTGCTCCTGCCCACGGGGCCTTCCTCACCCGCCCTGCTTGGCGAGAGCCAAGCGGGGTAGCAGACTGCTGAGTGCCACGTCCCCCATCATGCCAGTTATTCCTTATACCAAGAAAGGTATTTCCATCCACCCACTCTCCAGCGGGCTGCAGAAGCTGGGGGAGGGACAGCGTTTTGAAGAAACGAGGGTTCAGCAGCTCCAAGACAGAAAAGCAAAAACAAACCCACCAAACAGCCTAGGTTCTCTTCTCCCTGTGCCACCACCCGCTCGCACATGTCCCAGCCAGAACCCAGCCCTCACCCTGGCTGTGGTTTGGGGCAGGGTGCTGGGGGGTGCTGAGAGGTCTCACCCAGCCTGGCCCCAGGACCGCAACACAGCTGAGTACATCGTGCAGGAGCTATTTCCAGAGGGAACCCACCCTCTGAGTTGCCCCGCAGACTGGGTCTCTCCGAGGCAGCTGTGCTGGGAAGGGACCAGCAATGGCCCCGAGCCTGGGCTGGTGGCAAGGGCACAGCCACCCTGCCAAGGTGCCCGGTGGCTTTGCGCTGGTGGAGGCCTTCTGAGCAGATAAAGGCCTCCGGCAGGAGCTGCGGGCAGGGGAGAGCACGTGCGTGCCCCGTGCCTGGTCAGCTGGAGCTGGCACCGCAGGCAGCAGCCTGGCAGGCCCCCCGCCGCTGCCTGCCCCCGCACCCGCGGTGGGACCGGGGCTCAGCGCCTCCGGAGGCGCCGGTGTCCCCCCCGGCAGCTCCGGGGCAAGAGGGGGGCTGCGACACCGCGGGGCTTCGTACAGCGCCGAGCACCCCCGCGTTCCCCCCGCCGGCTCTGCCGGGGCGGGGGCAGCGAGCGGGGCCGGGACAAAGCGCGGAGCAGCGGCGGCCGGAGCTGCCNGAAGCAGATTTCGAGCCATTTAATCACATGCAGGGAGGTGTGTGTGCGTGTGTGCGCCGCCCGCCGCGGCGCTGCCAGCCCTGCCTCCGCCCTCCCGCCGCCGCGGCCGCCCCGCCGGGAGCGGAGCGGGAAGGGGCCGGCAGCGGAGCGGGCCGGGAGGGGAAGAAGGGGCCGCCCCACCGGCGGACAGCCCTCCCCGTCGGGGCACCGTCGCGGGGGTCCGGTGGCCGCGGGCTTCCACCTGCCGCCCAGCCCGCACCACCGCGATCCCGGGAATCTGTTTTGCCCGAAGC